>OLKM01004048.1:0-26086 GCA_900291075.1 Melanogrammus aeglefinus | reverse complement strand
AACATCATTGACGCCTTATTGTGGTGATCACCCTGGGGGTGGTCCTTAATCTACCACCATTTTAGACACAGATGGGCACACCCACCGATCACAGGTACACTCGTTTGTTTCTGATTCTTGCCAGCCTCCGTTCCCTCCGTTCCCTCCGTTCCCTCCGTTCCTCCGTGTCCCTCCGTTCCCTCCATTCTCCTGGTCCTGGTCCTGATGTAGATGTAGTTGTTTTCAGTGTGCTAGTACCACAACCGGGATGTTCCTCGTATGGGAGGGTTGGATGAGGATAACTCAAACTTTTAAATGGTTGATAGGTTTAGGTAGGGTTTACTGGGGAAGACTTTTTTGTTTAAGCACCTGCAGGTGGTGACAAGTCTAATGATGACAAGCTCAATTTAGTGAGGTGAGTTTCTCTTTATTTTTGAAGAACACAGATGAAATGGCTTTGATTCAATCCTAAATGATTTATCGAAGTTATCCTAACTGCAGTGCAAAACCCGTGTTTTCACTTTCTGTAGGATTTAGGCGAGCCTGAGTGTTTGTGTTTGACCACCTGTTTGTTTGCCCAGGGGACCCAAAGCGCTGTCATTCCTGCGCATCCTGAGGTTCGTCATCCTGATCAGGATGTTCCGGCTGGTGTCCCAGAGGAGGGAGCTGGAGAAGGTCACCCGGAGGATGGTGAGGTTGTCTCACCATCCTGAGGTTGTCTGTAACACACTATGGAGACCCAGAAAGAGAGTGTGTGTGTGTGTGTGTGTTGTGTGTGTGCGTGTGCGTGTGCTTGTGCGTTGCTAAATCTCTGTTTTGATCAGGTCTCGGAGAACAAGCGACGCTATCGTAAGGATGGGTTTGACCTTGACCTGACCTATGTCACGGGTAGGTGCGGAAGCGTTCCCGCAAATAAATAACAGGACTGGGATTTGTTTTGTGTTGCTCAGTAAAGGAACCGAGGTTCCTCTCTCTCTCTCCATCCACAGATCGTGTGATTGCCATGTCTTTCCCTTCCTCTGGGAAACAATCCTTCTATAGGAACCCCATACGGGTAAGGGGACACACACACACACACACACACACACACACACACACACACACACACACACACACACACACACACACACACACACACACACACACACACACACACACACACACACACACACACACACACACACACACACACTATCTCTGTAATTGTGTAAGGTTGTCAAACATTAATGGGCCCCTAGCGTACCACAAGGTAAATGTTGATTAGCCATTACAAAATCACCAGTGAGCTTCCACCCAGATGAATGATGGATAGATCAGCCTACTAGTTGGCACAGTCCAACAGGTAAACCAGCACTTAATGTATTTGTCATAGCTCTAGATGGCCACTCCCACTGTCACTGTCACTACTGGGTTGATTTTGAAATGGCTTGTAATTGCTCATCAACCTCCCACTTGGTGGTATAGTAAGGCCCTTTTTGTTTTATAAGTATGACCAAATATCGGGAAGCAAGGAAGGCAGACATAAATGCACCTTTCTCTCTTCATATCAGGAGGTGGCAAAGTTCCTGGACACCAAACATGAAGACCACTACAGAGTGTACAACCTCTGCAGTGAGTTTCCATCTGGCTGCACCTGGTTCATGTCTGTTGTCATGTGTGTCTCTATGGCTGAAGCCTTTCGATTCTCCCGCTCTGTCCCCAGGTGAGAAGGGCTACGACCCGCAGTTCTTCCACTACCGGGTCGAGAGAGTGTTCATCGACGACCACAATGTTCCCTCTCTGGAGTAAGTCTGTGGGTGTGGGTGTCCTTCCTGTTTAACACAGGTTACCAAAGCTCATATGCAAACACATTTGTATTTGAGGATACTCAATAACTTTCATTTTAGCAGAGTGAATTGAGATATATGTCATCAGGAGCAGGTAGCGGCGATGCAGACCACCACTCAAAAATGTTGCTCTTAATTTTGCCCGTCCACCGCTTGGTTTCATGGTGCTTCGATGGCTCGTCCTTCGCATCTCAGGGACATGCTGAAGTACACCGCAAACGTGAGGGAGTGGATGGCTGCTGACTCCAGTAACATCATCGCTATTCACTGCAAAGGAGGGAAAGGTAACCTCAGAGAAACCTCGTAAACCGTTCTTTATCACCAAGTCGATTGTGTGCAAAACAACGTGTCAATGTGGACGCTCCGCTAGAAGTCGTTGTCGTTTTGGCTGGTCTAGTGCTGTAGATGAGTCACAATGCCGGTTCTGGAATTTTAACAGGGCGCACGGGAACTCTGGTGTGCACCTGGCTGATTGACAGTGACCAGTTTGAGAGTGCACAGGTTGGTCACTTTTTTCTTTTTTTTTATATATGCTTAGGCCCAATCCCATTTCTACCCCTAACCCCTTCCCCTTACCCCTTCACCTTACTCCTTCAAAACAAGGGGGAGGAGAGGGGTAAGGGGAAGGGGTAAGGGGTAGAAATGGGATCTTCAAGAGTTCCACCATGGCACAACGTACCATAAAGTCAACGAGTAGACTCTGACTGCCGCTGGTTGTTCCCTCCCTGCCCCAGGAGAGCCTGGACTACTTTGGGGAACGGAGGACGGACAGGAGCCAGAGCTCCAAGTTCCAAGGCGTAGAGACTCCCTCGCAGGTGAGGTCAGGGGCCGTCCATGTGAACAGCGCCTCCCAAAGGCACAATGGCGTACAATGAGGGTCTCCTTAATGAATGGCCGCACATAAATGTCAAAGTCAACTGGATGTGGACAAGGGATTTGGGACATGGTTATTAGGTTAGGGGTGGTGAGTTATGGAGATCGATCGGGGTATAATAAGGGGGTTAGGGTTAATGGAAATAAGGGCTGGTGGTTAAGGGTACATGGTTAAGTGGATTAGGGTTAGTGGGCTTAGGCGGGTGCTGGTTAATGGGGTAAATTTGCAAGGTTAGTGGGCTGGGGTTCAGGGGATGTAAGTTATGCTGAGGGGATAGGTTTAAGGGTGTGTTAGTCGGTCGTCTTGGCCCAATCCCAGTTTCTACCCCTTACCCCTTCCCCTTACCCCTTGTTACGTATTTTAAGGCACATAAGCTACCCCCACATAGCCACTAGGAAGCAGGATCGAACACACAAGCTGTATTACCCCCACATAGCCACTAGGAAGCAGGATCGAACACATTTGCTTCATAGTTACCATACCAAAATACTTTAACAAATAAAGTGAGTTAAAAGCGACCAAGGATTGGACTACTTTCTTCAAGAACGTGGGTAATTTCTACCCCTTAGCCCTTCAAAACAAGGGGAAGGGGTAAGGGGTAGAAATGGGATTGGGCCTTATAAGTTTTCTTTTCTTGTTCTCACACATGCGTATTCCTTCTCATGTGAAACATCAGAGCCGGTATGTAGGCTATTACGAGGTGATGAAGAACAAGTTCGACAGACAGCTTCCTCCTCCTCAGAGACTTAAGATGAAGAGCATCCGCATTCACTCCATAGCAGGTACAGGGTCCCATTTTTATTTTCCCATTGTTGACACTTTTTTGTCGACCAAATCCATTTGAAGATAATGGAATGGCCTGGTGCAAAGGAAGGTGAAGGGTTGGTGTTTGGCCCCGTCTCTACTCAGGTGTGGGACGAGGTGATGGCAGTGACCTTAGGGTGAAGGTCATTCTAAAGAAGGAGCTGGTGTTTAAGTGTGTGTGTGCCAAACAGGAAGGCTGCACTGTAAGTAGCAAGTGGTTTGTACTTGAGATAATATTAAAATAGTATCGTATAGTATGTTACTTTTTTGTGTTTTAACAGACGCTGCATGTGTCCTCCCCCCCCAGGTGTTTCCTGACGTAGGCAGCAACAGTGTGGTCATAAGTCTGCAGGAGGGCCCTTTGGTGGAAGGCGATGTTAAAGTCATGTTTGAATCTAGTGCTGTGAGTGTTATCATCTTATGCTGGTGAACTGCACCTGGGGCCGTGTTCCCATTTCCTTATTTAATGAACAATAGATTGTATGCTATTTAAGGAATAAGAATCGGGGAAATTCATTCTTATTTTGGGCCAGGACTCAAGCGGCGTGACATAGGCCTATGGGTTGCATAAATAAGCCAACACGACATGTCACCCAATGACATTTAATTTGCATAAAGAAGCTGTATGTGCTTTCAATCCATTGGATGAATGCATTGAAAGTCACTATGTATCATACCATATAGTCTGTATATCAGCATCAGTTCTACATTCCTTTTACAGGTCTAGTGCACCAAGTTCTGCACTATATAAGGGATCAAGATTTATGCACTCAATCTTTCAACCGTACTACAAAATACTTAAGCCCTACAGCGTGCAATACTGGACCAATTCAAACCCTGCAAGGGTCTAACGAGTGTGCTCCATCCATCCCTAGGGTCTGCCTAAAGGATATGAAGACTGCCCCTTCTACTTCTGGTTCAACACCTCCTTTGTAGAAAATAACAGGTTTGTATCTTCCACATCTTCTGTATTTGCATGTTTTTCAATCAATTGTTCTGTGTTCTAAGGGAAAATAACAATAAAGCGTGCTTTTTTTTATAAATAAGTGTAAAGTACTTAAATGTTGAATGTCAACTTTACCGTTACTCGTCATACACCATAAGAAGCCAACCCCTCGGCTGTAAGAAGCAGAAACTGAACTAAACGAAAATACAAGTGACATGACTTTCTTCCAACTCCTGTCGTCCCAGGTTGTACCTTTCCAGGGAGGAGTTGGACAACCCTCACAAGCCCAAGACCTGGGCACTCTACAAGGAAGACTTTGGCGTCACACTGCTCTTCTCAGAGTCTGAATAACAAGGTGTTCTCTCCAACACAAGAACTGTCTCTCTAGTTTGGATCGAGAGTCGTCTACCCCCATAAAGTATGGATCAGCACCGTTATGCTTGTAATCAAAGCAAAATTAAAGTATACTGGAATTTTTTTTCAATTAAATCCAAATATATTGTATGCTAAAACAAGTAGTTTCATTGAGAAACTTCATATGTAAAAGACCACTTTAAAGCATTGCACATTTACTTGTCCAAAGACTAAAGTAAAATGTAATAGCCTCAGACCATTAACCTTCAATGTAAATACACCTGTACACCCAAAGAGACCAAACCAACTAGCTTGTGACCAAGAAGTGAAGCCAACAAGCTAGTTTGTACAAAATGTAAAATGACCACTTGACTGATTTTGTGTGCATTGGTCTTGTGAAACTTCAATAACCCGAGTGAAAAAGTATAAGACAAAATGTGCTATTGCTTTATTTATTTATAATTGCAATAAAATAACTGCTTTAATACAGTAAGCATCATGTTTGACATTCATTTTATCAAAATTCCACGGCACTTCTGGCTCAAACATTTTTAAACAATATAATTGTATATAATTTTAAATGATACAAGTTCATAGAATCAACTGATACATTAAATACTAGATTAAAGTGCAGGAAAGGGGGAAATGAAACATTGGCGTTAAAGATGCTTTTCCGAAGACCATCTTGTGTATTTGGTCATTGGTTATTTATGTATTTTCAAACTGGGTTGTAGAAAGGAAGTCCAATTTGCAGTAAAACGGACCCAAACCCGGACCCAAAAAGCAGCGGCAGGGCCTTTAAGAACAGAACCAGTCTCTACGAGGTGCAGTACAGCAAGCAGAACATTTTATTCTGCTTCCTAGCATCATGCAAGACATGTGTAATAGATATATTTTTATCTTAGGAGAAAGCAATGATTTTTTGAAGTGCGATTCAATTCACAGGTTCTTTGTTGTGCTTTATTTTAACTAAGACATTGATCGTGGAAGAGGTCTACTCTACCTTTAACCACCCTGCAGGCTGAGGAAGCCCGAGCTCTTTGAGTGGCCAACGACGTTCGTCGCAACGTAGGTCGCATTGGTCGCGTCGTAGGTCGCATTGGTTGCGTCGTAGGTCGCATTGGTCGCGTCGGTCGCTGTGTTGGTCGCTCGTCTGGCTGCTTTCAGCCGCTGTGGTCGCTGGCTGGCTCGGTCGCTCAAAGCCTATGGGCGGTCCTTAATCAGTTAATTTGTATGTTATTAACGTTTTTTTTGCGACAGTTGAAGTACCAGAAAGCCATGCTCTCTGGCGAAAGCTTCCTACAGCTCTTTATTGCAAATATTATTTTTATATTGAAGTAGGTCTACAGTTTGAAAATGATGAAATCGTTGGTCTATCAGTATCAATAAAAATGTATTAGTTGTAATTTGGGGCGTATTCAAATAATTTATTTTATGTTATATATACTGTATATATCTATATATTTGTTTTCTTAAATGTCATTAAGCCTAATAAGGTATATTAGGCACAAAGCACTTCGTTATAGAGTGATATATTAGTTGTAATTTGGGCGGAATGAAATAATGCATTTTAGATATTATATATAGCCTATTTGTTTTGTTAAATGGCATTAAGACTAATAAGGTATGTTATGTACAAAGTTCTTCGTCATAGAGTGATAAAGATTTTTATCGGTCATCAAAAAAACATAAGGGGTAACAATGTCGTTTTTTATCGAATAAAACTTAAGGGGTAACACTGTCGTTTTTTGATCAAATCAAACAATGTCGATATTTATAAAATACAACATAAGGCATTACCCCGTCATTTCTTATCATATGAAACATATGGGGTAACACTCATTTTTTATCAAATAAAACATATGGGGTAACACTGTCATTTTTTTATCAAATAAAACATAAGGGGTAACACTGTCATTTTTTATCAAATAAAACATATGGGGTAACACTCATTTTTTATCAAATAAAACATAAGGGGTAAAACTCATTTTTTATCAAATAAAACATATGGGGTAACACTGTCATTTTTTATCAAATAAAACATAAGTGGTAACACTGTCATTTTTTATCAAATAAAACATATGGGGTAACACAGTCATTTTTTTATCAAATAAAACATAAGGGGTAACACTGTCGTTTTTTGTCAAATAAAACATAAGGGGTAACACTGTCGTTTTTTATCAAATAAAACATAAGGGGTAACACTGTCGTTTTTTATCAAATAAAACATAAGGGGTAACACTGTCGTATTTTTATCAAATCAAACAATGTCGATATTTATCAAATAAAACATAAGGGGTAACACTGTCGTTTTTTATCAAATAAAACATAAGGGGTAACACAGTCGTTTTTTATCGGATAAAACATAAAGGGTAACACTGTCGTTTTTTTATCAGATCAAAAAATGTTGGTATTTATCAAATAAAACATAAGGGGTAACACTGTCATTTCTTATCATATGAAAGAAATGGGGTAACACTAGCGATATTTGTGAATAAAAACATAAGGGGTAACACTTTAGTATTTTTATCGGTCGTCATCAAAAAAAACACAAGGGGTAACACTGTCGTTTTTTATCAAATAAAACATAAGGGGTAACACTGTCGTATTTTCATAGGTCGTCATAAAAAAAAAAAAGGGGAAATACTGTCGTTTTTTATCAAATAAAACTTAAGGGGTAACACTGTCGTTTTTTATCAGACAAAACATAAGGGGTAACACTGTCGTTTTTTATCAAATTAAACATAAGGGGTAAAACTGTCGTATATTTATCGGTTGTCATCAAAAAAAACACAAGGGGTAACACTGTCGTTTTTTATCAAATAAAACATAAGGGGTAACACTGTCGTTTTTTTATCAAATAAAACATAAAGGGTAACACTGTCGTTTTTTATCAGACAAAACATAAGGGGTAACAGTGTCGTTTTTTATCAAATTAAACATAAGGGGTAACACTGTCGTATTTTTATCGGTCATCATCAAAAAAAACACAAGGGGTAACACTGTCGTTTTTCATCAAATAAAACATAAGGGGTAACACTGTCGTATTTTAATCGGTCATCATCAAAAAAAACACAAGGGGTAACACTGTCGTTTTTCATCAAATAAAACATAAGGGGTAACACTGTCGTTTTTTATCAAATAAAACATAAGGGGTAACACTGTCGTATTTTTATCAAATCAAACAATGTCGTTATTTATCGAATAAAACATAAGGGGTAACACTGTCGTTTTTTATCAAATAAAACATAAGGGGTAACAGTGTCGTATTTTCATCGGTCGTCATCAAAAAAAACAAGGGGTAACACTGTCGTTTTTTATCAAATAAAACTTAAGGGGTAACACTGTCGTTTTTTATCAAATCAAACAATGTCGATATTTATCAAATAAAACATAAGGGGTAACACTGTCGTTTTTTATCAAATAAAATATAAGGGGTAACACTGTCATTTCTTATCATATGAAAAAAATGGGGTAACACTGGCGATATTTATGGTCTGCTTAGCTCAGGAGGTAGAGCTGTTGTCTAGCAACCAAAAGGTTGCAAGTTCGATCCCCAGCTCCTCCTAGCTGAGTGTTGATGTGTTCCTGAGCAAGACACAGTTAACCCTAACTGCTCCTGACGAGCTGGCTGTCGCCTTGCATGGTTGACTCTGTTGTCAATGTGTGTATTAACTGATGTAAATCGCTTTGCGTAAAAGCGTCTGCTAAATGCCCTAAATATTTATGAATAAAAACAACTGTTGTATTTTCATCGGTCGTCATTGTTTTTTATCAAATAAAACATAAGGGTTTTTAATTTTTTTCAAATAAAACACTGTGGTTTTTTATCAGACAAAACATAAGGGGTAACACTGTCGTTTTTTATCAAATAAAACATAAGGGTAACACTGTCGTTTTTTATCAAATAAAACATAAGGGGTAACACTGTCATTTCTTATCATACTAAAGGAATGGGGTAACTTTCGCGATATTTATGGTCTGCTTAGCTCAGTAGGTAGAGCAGTTGTCAAAAAACCAAAAGGTTGCTAGTTCGATCCCCAGCTCCTCCAAGCTGAGTGTTAATGTGTTCCTGAGCAAGACACAGTTAACCCTAACTGCTCCTGACGAGCTGGCTGTCGCCTTGCATGGTTGACTCTGCTGTCAATGTGTGTATTAACTGATGTAAGTCGCTTTGGATGAAAGCGTCTGCTAAATGCCCTAAATGTAAATATTTATGAATAAAAAAAACTGTCGTATTTTTATCGGTCGTCATCAAAAAAAACCACAAGGGGTAACACTGTTGTTTCTTTATCAAATAAAACCTAAGGGTTTTTTTTTAATCAAATTTAACAATGTCGATATTTATCAAATACAACATAAGGGGTAACACTTTCGTATTTTTATTGGTCGTCATCAAAAAAAACACAAGGGGTAACACTGTTGTTTTTTATCAAATAAAACTTAAGGGGTAACACTGTCGTATTTTCATCGGCCGTCATCAAAAAAAACATAAGGGGTAACACTGTTGTTTTTTATCAAATAAAACATAAGGGGTAACACTGTCGTTTTTTATCAAATAAAACATAAGGGGTAACACTGTCGTATTTTCATCGGTCGTCATCAAAAAAAACATAAGGGGTAACACTGTTGTTTTTTATCAAATAAAACTTAAGGGGTAACACTCTCGTTTTTTTATCAAATCAAACAATGTCGATATTTATCAAATAAAACATAAGGGGTAACACTGTCGTATTTTTATCGTCGTCATCAAAAAAAACACAAGGGGTAACACTGTCGTTTTTTTATCAAAAAAACATAAGGGGTAACACTGTCGTATTTTTATCGTCGTCATCAAAAAAATCACAAGGGGTAACACTGTCGTTTTTTATCAAAAAAACATAAGGGGTAACACTGTCATATTTTCATCAGTCGTCATCAAAAAAAACATAAGGGGTAACACTGTTGTTTTTTTCAAATAAAACATAAGGGGTAACACTGTCGTTTTTTATCAAATAAAACATAAGGGGTAACACTGTCGTTTTTTATCAGACAAAACATAAGGGGTAACACTGTTGTTTTTTTATCAAATCAAACAATGTCGATATTTATCAAATAAAACATAAGGGGTAACACTGTCGTATTTTTATCGTCGTCATCAAACAAAAAAACACAAGGGGTAACACTTGTCGTTTTTTATCAAAAAAACATAAGGGGGTAACACTGTCGTTATTTTCATCGGTCGTCATCAAAAAAAAACATAAGGGGTAACACTGTTGTTTTTTTTCAAATAAAACATTAAGGGGTAACACTGTCGTTTTTTATCAAATAAAACATAAGGGGTAACACTGTCGTTTATAAATTAATTCAATCTTAAAATACAACATAAGGGGTAACACTGTTCGTATTTTTATCAAAATAAAACATAAGGGTAGACACTGTTGTTTTTTATCAAATAAAACATAAGGGGTAACACTGTCGTTTTTTTATCAAATCAAACAATGTCGATATTTATCAAATAAAACATAAGGGGTAACACTGTCGTATTTTTATCGGTCGTCATCAAAAAAAACACAAGGGGTAACACTGTCGTTTTTTATCAAAAAAACATAAGGGGTAACACTGTCGTATTTTCATCGGTCGTCATCAAAAAAAACATAAGGGGTAACACTGTTGTTTTTTATCAAATAAAACATAAGGGGTAACACTGTCGTTTTTTATCAAATAAAACATAAGGGGTAACACTGTCGTATTTTTATCAAATCAAACAATGTCGATATTTATCAAATAAAACATAAGTGGTAACACTGTCGTTTTTTATCAAATAAAACATAAGGGGTAACACTGTCATTTCTTATCATATGAAAGGAATGGGGTAACACCACCGATACTATTGGTCTGCTTAACTCAGGAGGTAGAGCAGTTGTCTAGTAACCAAAAGGTTGCTAGTTCGATCCCCAGCTCCTCATAGCTGGGTGTTGATGTGTTCCTGAGCAAGACACAGTTAACCCTAAACTGCTCCCGAGCTGGCTGTCGCCTTGCATGGTTGACTCTGCTGTCAATGTGTGTATTTACTGATGTAAGTCGCTTTCGATGAAAGCGTCTGCTAAATGTAAACATTTATGAATAAAAACAACTGTCGTATTTTTATCGGTCGTCATCAAAAAAACAGTCGATTTTTATCAAATAAAACAACGTCGATATTTATCAAACACAACATAAGGGGTATCACTGTCGTTTTTTATCAAATAAAACATAAGGGGTAACACTGTCGTTTTTTATCAAATAAAACAATGTCGATATTTATCAAATCAAACATAAGGTTTAACACTGTTGTTTTTTTATCAAATAAAACATAAGGGGTAACACTGTCGTATTTTTATCGGTCGTCAAACAATGTTGATATTTATCAAATAAAACATAAGGGGTAGACCTATAACACTGTTGTTTTTTATCAAATAAAACATAAGGGGTAACACTGTCGTTTTTTATCAAATAAAACATAAGGGGTAACACTGTCGTTTTTTATCAAATAAAATATAAGGGGTAACACTGTCGTTTTTTATCAAATAAAATATAAGGGGTAACGCTGTCGTATTTTTATCGGTCGCCATCAAAAAAAACATAAGGGGTAACACTGTAATTTTATCAAATCAAACAATGTCGATATTTATCAAATAAAACTTAAGGGGTAACACTGTCGTTTATTATCATATGAAACATTTGGGGGCTGCAGCGTCGCAGGCAGCCCGTCATTATGTCGTATAATTATCATACTATCGTACTAAATCATACTAAAATGTTGAAATGAAAGAGGCCGATTGCGTCAGTGAGTTTGACTAAAGGAGCAAAGTTATTCCCAACCATGGAGAGAATCGATCACCAGGATTCTTGATTACCTTCCATCACTACCGTATCACTGCGGCATTTAAGGAAATCGTTACACTTATATTGTAACATGATTCTAACAAATAAGTCTATCGCTCTATAACGAAGAACTTTGTGCATAACATACCTTAGGCTTTATGACATTTAACAAAACAAATAGGCTATATATAATATCTAAAATACATTATTTCAATAAGCCCAAATTACAACTAATATAGCAATCTATAACAAAGTGCTTTGTGCATAATATACCTTATTAGGCCTAATGACATTTAACATAACAAATATATATATATTTATATATAAGATATAAAATACATTATTTGAACACGCCCCAAATTACAAATAATACATTTTTATTGATACTGATTTTTATTGATAGTTTGGCCTACTGCAATATAAAAATAATATTTGCAATAAAGAGCTGTAGGAAGCTATCGCCAGAGAGCATGGCTTTCTGTTACTTCAACTGTGGCAAAAAAAACCGTTAATAACATGCAAATTAACTGATTAAGGACCGCCCATAGACTTTGAGCGACCGAGCCAGCCAGCGACCACAGCGACTGAAAGCAGCCAGACGAGCGACCAACACAGCGACCGACGCGACCAATGCGACCTACGACGCGACCAATGCGACCTACGACGCGACCAATGCGACCTACGACGCGACCAATTAATGCGACCTACGACACGACGCACGTCGTTGGCCACTCGGTCGAGCTCGGCCCTACTGCGGTTTAACCCGGCTGTGATTAAATGACGAAGTTGAATTAAGTTTCAAAATCTGCTGGCGATCAAACTAAATAATAATTTTAACCCCTTCAAGCTGCAGTCGCTAGAAGAATGAAAAAAAAATCCCAACTTCCCCTACCTCACCAAGAGTTAAACATTTGATGATTTTGTTGCGAACACAGCCATAGGCCTACATAAATGATTTGCATTGACAAAAAAACAATCCATGGCTTCAAGCAGAGCTACCCTGATGCTTGAAAGTCCACACACACACACACACACACACACACACACACACACACACACACACACACACACACACACACACACACACACACACACACACACACACACACACACACACACCTTAACGTTTGAAAACCTTATTCTAGAAAATAAATTTCCAGACCAGTGCCACCAGTGTCCACCTTGTTACTGAGCCGAGTGTCAACAAAGGGTCTTCCTCGCTGCACGGGGCCGACACGTGGCCCTTGTGCATCAGGTACCAGAACCTCTGGAAGACCCGGTCGTCGTCCACGAAGCCGCGGAGCAGCCTCTCCCAGTCGGAGAGGAACAGGGTGGACAGCCCGTAGGCCTCCGTGGCCCGGTACAGCCGGCTCCACTTGGGGCTGGGGTCGGGGATGGAGACGGCGCCGCCATAGCCGGGTCGCTTGTGGTTCACCTCGGTGAGGTTGAGGATGTAGGTCTCGTGGTCCACGAAGTAGACCCTGTAGCCTGGAGGATGGATTGAGTTATCAATAACAAAACTAGACCCTTTAATTTATAATTTGTCCTTGTAAAAAAAAAAAAAGGCACCTTCTGCTCCATTTGAATGCAGAGACATTCAGGAGCAGGTCAGGTTGAGCATCTCTCCCAAAGGTAGTCTGTGGACACTGGGTATTTAACACCAGACATTTTGTCTGAGAGTCCAACACATTAGCCGCTAAAGTGCTCCCACTACTTGAATATAAAAATATAAACTATTTTTATAAAAAATATATAAAAACGAATTGTGATTACTAAAACAGTAACTTTACACCAGGCCTTTAAAATAGAAAATGTTTAGGGTAAAAAAAAATACTCACAAAAAATGTGACTTTCATTTCCTCAGGGCTGATATTGCCAGAAAAGTGGAAGTAATAGTGCAAAGGGACGGTACAGATGACGTCAAACATTTCCGATCTTTCATAACACCGGAATTGGTGTAGGCGTGTTATTGTCTCAATGCACGGGGCTTGCACTTCAGTGCTCTGAATGCACAAGTCCAAGCAGGCCGTTATTTAACGACCTGGTCCGAGAAGGAATTTCTCACATCGCTCCTTTAAAGAAGGAACAATATGCTTCAACTATGTAGGAAATAACGTTTGTATCTTCCACACCTGTATTTGTTTTTCAATCAATTGTGTTCTAAGGGAAAATAAAGCGTGCTTATTTTAGAAAGTGTAAATTACTTAAATGTCAACTTTACCGTTACTCGTCATACACCATAAGAAGCCAACCCCTCGGCTGTAGGAAGCAGAAACTGAACTAAACGAAAATACAAGTGAAAGAGGCATGACTTTCTTCCAACTCCTGTCGTCCCAGGTTATACCTTTCCAGGGAGGAGTTGGACAACCCTCACAAGCCCAAGACCTGGGCACTCTACAAGGAAGACTTTGGCGTCACACTGCTCTTCTCAGAGTCTGAATAACAAGGTGTTCTCTCCAATCTCTCACTAGTTTGGATCGAGAGTCGTCTACCCCCATAAAGTATGGATCAGCACCGTTATGCTTGTAATCAAAGCAAAATTAAAGTATACTGGAATTTTTTTTAATTAAATCCAAACATTGTATGCTAAAACAAGTAGTTTCATTGAGAAACTTCATATGTAGAAGACCACTTTAAAGCATTGTACATTTACTTGTCCAAAGACTAAAGTAAAATGTAATAGCCTCAGACCATTAACCTTCAATGTAAATCCACCTGTACACCCACAGAGACCAAACCAACTAGCTTGTGACCAAGAAGTGAAGCCAACAAGCTAGTTTGTACAAAATGTAAAATGACCACTTGACTGATTTTGTGTGCATTGGTCTTGTGAAACTTCAATAACCCGAGTGAAAAAGTATAAGACAAAATATGCTATTGCTTTATTTATTTATAATTGCAATAAAATAACTGCTTTAATACAGTAAGCATCATGTTTGACATTCATTTTATCACAATTCCACGGCACTTCTGGCTCAAACATTTTTAAACAATATATTTTTAATGATACAAGTTCATAGAATCAACCAATACATTAAATACTAGATTAAAGTGCAGGAAAGGGGGAAATGAAACATTGGCGTGAAGGATGCTTTTCCGAAGACCATCTTGTGCATTTGGTTAACCATTTTTAAACTGGGTTGTAGAAAGGAAGTCCAATTTGCAGTAAAACGGACCCAAACCCGGACCCACAAAGCAGCGGCAGGGCCTTTAAGAACAGAACCAGTCTCTACGAGGTGCAGTACAGCAAGCAGAACATTTTATTCTGCTTCCTAGCATCATGCAAGACATGTGTAATAGATATATTTTTTTATCTTAGGAGAAAGCAATGATTTTTTGAAGTGCGATTCAATTCACAGGTTCTTTGTTGTGCTTTATTTTAACTAAGACATTCATCGTGGAAGAGGTCTACTCTACCTTTAACCACCCTGCAGGCCTATTAAGCTGAACGGTTTAACCCGGCTGTGATTAAATGACGAAGTTGAATTAAGTTTCAAAATCTGCTGGTGATCAAACTAAATAATAATTTTAACCCCTTCAAGCTGCAGTCGCTAGAAGAATGAAAAAAAAATCCCAACCTCCCCTACCTCACCAAGAGTTAACCATTTTATGATTTTGTTGCGAACACAGCCATACATAAATGATTTGCATTGACAAAAAAACAATCCATGGCTTCAAGCAGAGCTACCCTGATGCTTGAAAGTCCACACACACGCATACACCTTAACGTTTGAAAACCTTATTCTAGAAAATAAATTTCCAGACCAGTCCCACCAGTGTCCACCTTGTTACTGAGCCCAGTGTCAACAAAGGGTCTTCCTCGCTGCCAGTGCCATGTCGCCCCCGAAGCCGTTGAGCAGGTCGCACTGCTGCAGCTCGTCATACTTACCGCTGCGCAGGAAACACAGAAGGGACGTCTTGCAGGTGTCCTTGCACGGGGCCGACACGTGGCCCTTGTGCATCAGGTACCAGAACCTCTGGAAGACCCGGTCGTCGTCCACGAAGCCGCGGAGCAGCCTCTCCCAGTCGGAGGGGAACAGGGTGGACAGCCCGTAGGCCTCCGTGGCCCGGTACAGCCGGCTCCACTTGGGGCTGGGGTCGGGGATGGAGACGGCGCCGCCATAGCCGGGTCGCTTGTGGTTCACCTCGGTGAGGTTGAGGATGTAGGTCTCGTGGTCCACGACCAGCCGAGAGCTGCCCTTGTAGTTCCCATCCACAAAGTAGACCCTGTAGCCTGGAGGATGGATTGAGTTATCAATAACAAAACTAGACCCTTTAATTTATAATTTGTCCTTGTAAAAAAAAAAAAGGCACCTTCTGCTCCATTTGAATGCAGAGACATTCAGGAGCAGGTCAGGTTGAGCATCTCTCCCAAAGGTAGTCTGTGGACACTGAGTATTTAACACCAGACATTTTGTCTGAGAGTCCAACACATTAGCCGCTAAAGTGCTCCCACTACTTGAATATAATATAAAAACGAATTGTGATTACTAAAACAGTAACTTTACACCAGGCCTTTTAAAATGGAAAATGTTTAGGGTAAAAATAATACTTTCAAAAAATGTGACTTTCATTTCCTCAGGGCTGATATTGCCAGAAAAGAGGAAAGAATAGTGCAAAGGGACTGTACAGATGACGTCAAACATTTCCGATCTTTCATAACACCAGAATTGGTATAGGCTTGTTATTGTCTCAACGCACGGGGCTTGCACTTCAGTGCTCTGAATGCACAAGTCCAAGCAGGCCGTTATTCAACGACCAGGGCCGAGAAGGAATTTCTCACATGGGTCCTTTAAAGAAGGAACTAGATCAGGCCTATTCAACTAGCGGCCCGTGGGCCAAATGCGGCCCCTCTTAATTTTTTTCTGGCCCGCAAGAGGTTGCATGCAAAAAATAAATAAAATAAAGGAGAAACATAGTTGCATGCAAATCAGGTTTCTGTGTATAGCCGGTGATACTAGCCAGTATCAGTACCCCACAATCAGGAACTGGCATCACTTATTCTAACAATGTTTGGCTCAACCGATACGTGTGAGTCTAGCTTTTCTCATGAATGCCATCAGAACAAGGGACCTATAAGAAGCTGCCTGAGTGTCTCAGGATGAGCCAAACTAGGCAAACAAGGCAGTACAATCTTTCTCACTGACTCACTGGCTCAAAATATCTCATATGTACAGTAGTTCTGTTTTGTGATGATTCAAACAACATTGTTGAATTCTAAATTTGTGTCCAAAATACGTGAGAACAAAATCTTTTATAATGATACGATTAAAAGTGAAGAAGGAAGGAATGCGTCTGACAAGTTTATTCCATGTAGTAGTACTATATATATTAAGTTAACGCTACTTTAAGCACGATTTATTTATAGCGATTCATTCATGTAGTGTTACTCTGTGTGGCCCATGAACCCCCAGTGGTTTTCCTTTTCGGCCCACTTGTTAAGGAGGTTGAATAGCCCTGAACTAGATGATAAGCTCCTCACCTGGGTTGAGGTTGATGTAGGTGGTGACGCTAGGTGCTATGAAGGCGACGCCCACCGGCCGAGTCATTGTTTCTTCGTCATAGAACATCTGGAACTCATCCACATGGGTATGCCCGAAAAACTGTCCCGTGATGGTGCTTTCATATCTGAAAATGGGAGCAGGAGAAAAACGTACTCCAAATTTTACATAGCTTCTATAAAACATTGAGAGAATCTGAAATGAAAGTGCTAGAATACGACAACGTGAGGGAGTCTAGGTCAGTGAACTCTGTAGTTGATTGTTTTCACTTTCTCGTACGGAACAGAGAGAAGACGGCCACCAAAGAACGCATGGACATTATGTCGCGTGGTTAGCAATACCCTTTATGACTGCAGTTAATCCCATAAGATCCTCATTTTAGTGAATGATACAGAACATTAGGGTCTTTAATATTTCCCCAACTCGTTCAGCCCTAATAAGAATCTACATGCAAACTTCAAGCAAAGCATACCTGTTGAGGATGTGGTAATAGTTCCAACTCCAGCTGCTGAGACAGAGTCCGGGCGGGATGTGACCAATGATGTGAACCTGGACAGTGAAAAAAAAAAAGTTAAAAACAAAGACCTCCAAATACTGAGGGAAGGGCGGATACAGTCATTGACAACATTAGCTGAAAATGCCAATTGTGCCCCAACAGGTCACATAAAAAGGGCCCAATACAATTTCTGGAATAATGATATACAAGTGTAAGTGCAGCAACCGCAATAATATTTGGTGGGTCTCTTTATATACAGTTGGCTGTGTGGAAGTCAATGTTTCCTGTACTCTTATGAATGTGTGAACATATCAACTTCCTCTGTCAAAAGTCGTTAATGTGCTTTGTTTATAAACACAAAGACATCAGTTTGACAGCTGTGACTCTTATTAAGTCAACTATATAAGACATCCGTGCTAGATTTCAATCAATGACATGCAAGTACTAGCATCATCTCCCATCATCGCTCCCATTAATACACAACCTCCTTCCGATACACCCCTCAGTCCCAAGCCAAAATCCCTCATCAACAGTTCAAATGGAGCCTGCAAACCTTACCCCACGGTCATTATAAACGTTGCCCCCCCCCCCCACCCCCTCTCACCTTCTCGCCCAGATCCTCGCTGGCCTGCAGAATGTGGACCAGCCACTGCAGCTGGTTAGCAGGGTCGCTGGAGTTCACCATCAGCCAGAAGTTCTCCCGAGCACAGAAGTTCATGTTGAGGGACACTAAGCGCAGCCCTGGCTGAACCAGAACCGAGTAGAAGCCTGCGTATCTGGGAAGACAAGCCTTTTAAGACGAGCAAGTGTTTGTTTGTTTGTGTAAAGTATTGGTCCAACTACTAACGGCCTAAAGTAGCTTTAGGCCCAAGATGCATAACTTCTTTATGCTCCATAAT
Source organism: Melanogrammus aeglefinus (assembly GCA_900291075.1). Classification (NCBI taxonomy): domain Eukaryota; kingdom Metazoa; phylum Chordata; class Actinopteri; order Gadiformes; family Gadidae; genus Melanogrammus; species Melanogrammus aeglefinus. The sequence continues at coordinate 7,561 of OLKM01004048.1, read as the reverse complement.
AACTAGTAAGTCGCTTAGCATGAAGGGAGTCCGTTAAAAGACTGAATAAGAAGAACAAAAGTCGACCCAATAAAAATATGTAAGAGTTACCGCCTTTGCAGAGAAAAAACATGGAGATATTTACTTTGCAGTGTAGTGGAGTAAGAGTGTAAAGTCAATAAACAAGTAGCTCAGAAGTTGACCTCTGGAATGAACCCTGGTTCTCTTTTCATACATTTCACAAAAACACTTCAAAATCCATAACAAGCCCAGATCACCTGAGAGTCTTCAGGGCCTGTTCTGGTAACCACGGCGCCCACTCCTCTGCCATGGCGTTGTACAGCCAGGCCGAGGATCGGTTTCCGTGGACGAAGGGCGGGGGGAAGCTGTTGACGGGGGTGCTCTCGTGGTTGCCGATGGCAGGGTACACCGTTACATTCGGGCCGAGGTGCCTGCCCATAAAAACACAACAGTCACCAACTGTTTTTCTTAAGCTATAGGAAACAGCTTACTTCCGTCTGTTGTGTGTAATTTGCAGTCCATAATTTACTTGGGTTACGACGACTTTAGGGTGAAAGTCACAACAAACTAGCCAACAACATGTTGACCCCACACACACACACCCACACCCACACACACCCACACCCACACCCACACCCACACACACGTTAGCCTGCTACATAATGCTATGTTAACCTGCTGCATTAGCATTCTACACAAGCATACTACTCAGGCATGCGACACTTGCATGCTACATTAGCCCGTGACGCACTTGTGGATGAGCCTGGAGATGATGCTCAGCTCGGACAGCTGCTGCTTCCTGGTCTGGGACCAGACGTTGTGAGCCGGTATGTCCCCGGTCCAGTACACCCAGTCCCAGGGCCCGGTTCTGGCCACGTCTTCCAGCAGGTTCTTTACAGTGCGTAGCGGCAGGTCGCATTTGCTGTAGGTGCCCCAGTAGCCCGCCTCCCGGTGGTGCCACACAGGGGCGTTGGAGTCGTTACGACAGCAGAGGGGTTCCTTACAGTCCGCACTGCTCCCAGCGGAGTACTCCTAGCGCGGGTACCCAGGGGAAACACAAGGCCAACGGAGACCAGTTTAAGATATCCACTCATTTGTAATGGCCAAGTTTGGATGTCAAAGTTCTACGTTGTCAATCTTCCTCAGCCATAAAAGCACCACTGAAATCATAAAGGAGGACAATTCAAGCAAGGAAAACCTCTTTGTCACCAAATGTTCACCATCTCTCCGTTTACACACCTTGTTTATAGTGAAACTATATGGAAAAGAGATTCAAAAATGTATATTATTCTTGCAAGATGTTGAAAGGTAGTTTTACGCGAGTAATTTCAAGCTCTAACATTGCAGATCTATTCAATCTGTTTCCTGACCAATGGGGAACTAGATTGCAGAGGTTGAGTAACTTTTCCACAGTAGACTACAATTGAACTTTTCACAAAAAAAAAAAAAATGTGTTGACCAAAGCGACCAGAGCTGGGGGAGTCAATATTATCATTTAGTATCCTTCTGTGGTTGGATCCCAAGTCATAAAATCGTGATTAGCTTATCCTGACTAGGGTTTGTACAATGAAAATCAAGATAAGCCCTTAAAAGCTTACAATTGGAAGCATCAGAGAGAAAATAGCCAGCTTTTCTAATGGACTGCAGTTGGACTGTTTGAAAGGACATACTGAATTCAAAACCATATTGTGATATTAAATTGCCCAAGAGATCGCCCTCCTAACGGCCACCAATATACCTGGTCCCAGTGGATGTCTGTGAGGAAGAGCACCCTGCTCTGGGGTGAACCTGGTGGGGGAGGAGAGGGCGGCGTGACGGGCGGCTTGGTGACTTTGGGTAAGGTGACGTTCCAGGGGGCATACAGGTCAAACTTCCCACAGGAGGGGCCCACCAGCAGAGCACACGCCTCCGACGGCCACAGCAGGGAGTACTGCAGGGCCCGGATGAAATCGTTCCTGAACAGCTCCGTGATCTGGCGACAGACCTCCGCATCGGCAAGATGGAGCCGGATGCACGCATCACCTACGGCGCGGGCAACGCGCTCCTCGTTCTCATCCGTCTGTGTGGGACAGACGGACCAACACAATGAAGGAACAGTCTATGGCCACACGGCTATATAGTACATTCAGAAGTATCGTATTGAAGACCCATAGACAACACTTACCAGCAGGGCAATATCTAGGATGGTAAAGAAGGCTTTACAGGCGGGGCAGGTTAGGTTTTTCCAGTTAAATCCGAGACCGGAGAGGCTAAACATCTCTATAGGTAATGGATTTGGTTTCTCGGCATTTTCCACCGGCTGAGTGGTCACGAAGACCGACAACAGTACGACTGCAGCACATGATATGAAGGCCAACTTTGACAGCTCTGCGGATATCATCATTTCTTCTGCAAGCAATCGTCCAAAGAGTATTTCGCCTGTTGAAGACTTGCATAAATAGCGGTAGAAAAAGTAAAACCCGAGAAATGGAACAACAACCAACACACAAGTGACTTTCACAACCGGTATGCAATTCAAACTATGAGGCTAAAGTACGGCTAAACCAAAGCAGAGCTGCTTTTTCAATGCCTCTGTACCTCACACAGCGTGGGCTGCTCCTCTCCTGGAGAGCAGATGTGGGGTAGGGTGGTGGGGAGCTGTTTGCGAAGATTATCTTGCCCCAGGTGCGACTCTTGGTGCTCTCAGCGGCGAGTTTTATACACGCACCATCAGTCTTTCTGAAACCAGCCTGGGCGTCAGCTGACTGATCACGTGATAACGCACGCCTGTCCTTCCTGCCTCAAGAAAGACACGATTTGCATAATTCGGTTCCATTGTACATTGTACATGAGTGAGATGCAGAAAGATACTTGCGTCTTGTTCTATGCTTCATCGGTTTTCAACAGCCATTGGTAGCCTACATATGAGTCTATTACATCCCCAAATGCACCATTTATTATTGTATCGGAGAACATCATAGTCGACTTTATAGGAAAACCAGGGTTTTACATGTAGGCCTAGGCCTACTTCCCGAATATCCATCCTTAAACTAACTTCACCGTGGTTTCAAATTATGTGCCAATAAAATCCACTGACAAGGACAGTAAATTAAAATTCAGTACTACAACAGGTAGGCTAAATTACCACACAAATATGAGTCAAAACAGTGCATTGTCATAAATATACAAATTTTAATACTTGCGTGTTTTGTGACATTCTGACACTTGGGCAGGTTTGAAAATACATTTTGACAGTACATTTGATTTCATTATGAACGGGGCAAAATGCTGCAGAGGCATGGCATGCCCTTGGGGTCGCCATAGCAGTGACTTAAGTAGTGAGTTACATGATTTACACTACCATAAGCAGATACATTATTTGAGTGAAGCTGAAACATACACAGATATTGGTTTGGTAGAAAAAGAAAAAAAAGAAAAACTGCTGTTGTGCATCACTCCCCGACCTCCAGGAATATGTGCTTTCTTGTCATTTAGTTAGACAAAAATATATAATTTAATACAAATATCTTATTCAATATCACCAACAGCGTGAGTCAATATCAGAATTGGGTTCACCATGGGATTGGTCGTGTTATGTGCATATATGAAGTACCCATACTACAGCCATTTCACTTTTTGTTCCTCATGTTATCCTATCCCGTTTGATTTGCAGTGCTCTCTCAGGGTTTGCTGCTGCCACGTCTATGCATTTTAATCATCCGTTTATTCAGGTCTAATTTAATCAGAACTTAACTAAAGTGGACTCCATCCAATTCAAACCTGGATGGGCGTGGAGGAGGGCGGGGGTGGGGGGGGGGGACCTGTTCACTAACATCACACTCAGCGGCGTGGCTCATCACTTGTCTTGCATCTTCTCCAGGATGGGCACGATCATGTCGAACTTGGGTCTCTTGGCCGGGTCCTCGTTCATGCACAGCCTCATCAGCTTACACACGTGGGGGGAGATCCCCGGGGGGATGGTGGGCCGTAAACCCTCCAGGGACACCTGTGGAAAGAGTGCATGCGGTCGATGTAAAGGTTATAGTGAGTGACCACATCTAGACCATTTAGACACGGACGCAGGGCAAACAAAAAACGCATGCACATATCTTTGATTTTTAAATGGGTGTTTCTATAGTATATATTTCAAACACACTATCTCTCTCTCTCTCGCACACACACACACACCTTCATGCCTATCTCCATCTGGGACAGATCTGCGAAGGGAACCTCCCTGGTGACGAGCTCCCAGAGCAGCACGGCAAAGCTCCACATGTCTGCTGAGCGCCTGTTGATGTCCTCCGGCCTCTTCTGAAGGGCTGGGGGTTGGAGGAGGGGTTAAAGGTCAAGACGTATGGCGCGTTTCCACTGCAGGGTGCGGTACGGTTCGGTTCGCAAAGGTGCGGTACGCATAGGCGTCGATTACGGGGGGGACGGGGGGGACATGTCCCCCCCACTATTTAAAATACGAATTTTGTCCCCCCCACTTTTAAAAATGCGACCGAAAACCCCCCCAAAAAAAACCCACATACTCAACCGAAATCGTCGAGTCTAAATCATGCGATAGGCGCGCACGAATACATCCTCACAGCATGCACAACAGCGGGCTGTGAGTGGAGCAAATGAGGGGGCGGGATTCTGATCATCAGTAGGCCTATCTCTTGACAGCGTCCTCGGTTGCTAAGCGACGCCAACGTCTTTGACGGACTATTTCTCTGCTGATCAACACTACGAATGCTGGTAACGAATAAATTGTAAAAAGACACACCGTGTGAAGTATATTTTTCGTTTTGGCACATAGCCGTGTAATAAATGGGATTAATGTACAGAACGTCGCCGGTCATTATCGAAATTAAGCCCCTTCAGTGGGCAGCAGGACACCTCCGCTGCGCGTCGGGGTCCTGTTCGCCCTGTCGGGGCTTATTTTTAACCGTATTCGGTGTTCGCAAAGCGACGTCATCGACTTTGGCGAACTATTTCTCTGCTGATCAACGCTACGAATGATAACAAATACATTAGAAAAGTACACACTTTGTGAAGTTATTTTTAACTAATGTACACCACGGGATGCATCTGCAGACCACCGCCACATAAATAAAGGTAAGACACAATATTTATTGCCTAAGATTTGCTGGTGCTGTGGCGAGATCTTTTGTGTTTTTATATTCACGTGGTCGGCTGTTTAACTTTGCAATTGAGGAGTCAGTCTCTTTTGGTTGACGCAAAGTGACTTTCGGTCATTCTTGCTTTGCTTGAATTCTGGAATAATTGTGGGAGTGCATGCGTTTGTGTCAGGATGCCTGAATGTGTGAATTGAGAAACAGCAGCTCATGATGTGGTGCAGCGTTTCAGCTGTGGGCAACAAATATTTTTTCTTTTTTCAATCTTGACGACTTTTGTATAGTGCTGTGTGTAAGCCATCAACGTTTGGCCCTTCTGAACTTAAAACACACAGTTAATTCCCTTTCCTAGCTCCTCTGTGTTATGTTTGTTAGCTTAGCCATATCATGGTCACGTGTTGTCAACATTTGGATAGGCCTACATGGAGCAGAACATAGTGGGGTTCATAGGTCCGATGCTTTTTGGAAACGTTTTCTTCATAAAAACCTGCCAGACAGATTTTGTATACATTTTATTCCTTAGTAATTTAGGGTATTGCAATCTTTCAGAACCTTTTCATTACCGGCTGGCACTAAAGAGAGAAAAAAGAGTGCATCCTCATTTGCACCAGCACTCTGAAAATGTACTCCGATGCGTCTCTGGTCCCCACCACATTTCAAACCAAACTGACGTCCATAGCGGTACAGGATTGCGTTATCCACCGCCAAAAGGTGGGCTGACCCGGATTGTGACCGTAACTCGTTTTGCCCTCGTCTTCAGTAAGCCTCGGAAAAATTCGAGCTACACACCCCCTCCGTGATTGGTCGACAGAATCGGTCATTCCGGGCGACTGGGGGGATAAAAAACAAACAAAACACTAGCCATGTTCTTTACAAGGAACATGTCACGTAAAACGCTTCTTGGGCCAGCGTTTTAACTGCCACATGAAAAGCATAAAGGCCAGTGAACTGGTTACTGGATGACTTCCATGGTAGACTCTTGGTTAAAATGTGTGCGTTTCACACTTTTTCCATTGTTTTTATTAAGAAGGCTACACTGTGTCGCGCTGCTAGATGTCACACCAATGTTTACGTAGCTGCCGCGTTGCGATCGACATTCCGCTTACCATTAAAGGGTTACTGTCTGGCGGTGGGAAAAACGCGACCTCAGAACTGCTGGCTATACCGCCCCTCCCTTACCGGACGTTGAGCGAACCGAACGCCACCCTTGCAAGTGAGAACACACGCAATAGTCCTGTGTTGGCCGAGCGATAGTCGCGCTAAAAAGTCCCATTCAGAGTGCCATCTGTGTGCTTTTATGATGTAGAGGATGATGAGTCAGCACAAGCTGAATATAATGGGAACCTCCTCTCAACTGCTCTATGTCTGAATTTAACCTCCGAAACAAACATAGCGAGAGAAGACCAATGCGTTGACATGGAGAGTGAGAGGGTTGGTCTGATGCATGACCTATGAAGGTAGCCTCTGCGGTATGTGACTCTAAGAGCCCTTTGCGTACCTACGGATGTCCATTCACCACACAATAATTGATTGGCCTTAGTTTTTAACTCAGCATTCGCAAAAATAAAATGTAACTAGCCAAAGAAGAAAGCCAGGAGTATGGGGTGGGGAGGTACCTCGGGTGGGCCAGCCAAGGCGGAGAGAGTACTGCGACCGGGACACTGGAAAAGAAGCTTGGCGCGGACCATGCTGACTCTGGCCGTCATGTCTTCATCAAATCTGTTTAGGGCCAAAATAAAAAAGTCGGGGAGATGACTGAAAGAAGCCATCCCACGATGACCAAGCATTTTGACTGGGGCTGGAGAGATGATTATATGGATTATGCTGTGTGTGTTGGTGTGTGTGTGTGCTGGTGTGTGTGTGGTGGTGTGTGTGTGTGGTGATGTGTGTGTGTGTGTGTGTTGTTGTGTGTGTTGTGTGTGTGTGTATTTGTGTGTGCGTGTGCACGTGTGTGCGTGCTACCATGACGTGCTTGCTGTTAAGGTGGAGCCGCGCCACCATTGGCTCCAGCGTGTGCAGGAAGGCCATGCCGCTGGCGATGTCCCAGGCAAACTTCAGCGCCTGCGTCTGGTCCACCACCAGTGCTGCCGTCGCCATGGACACCAAGAGGAGAACGGGAGGGGGGGAAAGAGGCAGGATGGGTGGAGAGAGGAGGCGTAGGGTAGGAGGAGAGAGGAGAGGTAGGAGAGATATGAGCGGGGAGAGAGGGGAAGAGGGGACAGGGAAGATGCAGGCAGGTTTAGATAAGAGAGGGAGGGAGGAGAGAGAGGGGGGAGTGAAGTTCACACGGTAAACAAGGAGGGGAGACAGGAGAGAAAATGAGTAAGGGAGGCAGAGAGGGAGGACCGTAGCCTCAGACCATGTATTTACTTTTATTAAGCCGACAAGACCATAACCAAACTAGCCCCGGTGTCCTATCAGGAATATAGAAGGAACTCTACAGGCAACATTGGGTCCTCCCT
>OLKM01004047.1:0-26088 GCA_900291075.1 Melanogrammus aeglefinus | reverse complement strand
GTTCAGCAAGTTTAGCACTGGCCCACTCAATCGAGTCGATGAGGTGACGTACTCCCTCTTCCACACAGTCGCATCAAGTGCAAGTCGCTGACAGTGGTTTCAGGCTTTCAACTGGTACTCCCAGCTACTTCCAATCTTCCAGTAAAAAACAAGAAGGTCTGGATTTTCTTGCGTCTAGAGGATAGCACTTGAAAGACACCTCTCTCTTGTTCCAGCGACCTCTCAATCTCGCGCAACCTTGAGCCCAACGAGTAGTCTCTGATCGCTCCAACATGTATCAGCGATGAGATGCCAGACCCCGAGTGTTGTTGCGCTTCACCCAGGCCTCTTCTTCCTCATATCCAACTGTAGGAGAGCGCTTACTATCCTTTTCTGCAGATGGAATGGCAGACGAGGTGATGCTACGTAGCGGGGGCCTCCACTAGCGGCGCACACAAAAGTCCAAAGCAACATTTAAATAAAGTCTAAGTAATAATTTAACGTCATAGTTTATCTGATACAGAAATGAATACCTCCTGAACTTTAATTATCAATTATTTATATAGGTTATATATAATATAGTGTTAATTGAAAATATGGCCAGTATAAATATATAAAATATGTAACAGGCTAACATAAGGCCATATTTTAAGAAAATAATTTCAAATCAGTCGTAGCCATAAACCATAGACTGACCATATACAATGTTGAAGACGATGAATAGTGTAAATTATGGCAAATCGAATATTTAAACCCTGTAGAATTCTCATACACCTCACGATATAGCAAAATGCAGTCGATGCCGAGCACGCATCTCTCCACCTCCGCCAATCCGATCCTTACAACCGCTTGCTCCCTATGTCCGTCAGTCACTGCACCAGTCCATGCTTGAGACCCCAGCTGAAACGGTCTTCTTGCAAGGCTTCAGCGATTGCTCACCCGGTTTGGAATGGATGGAAAATTGTTTGTGCATCGTTCGTCACGGACGCCGGGAAAATAGCCGAGATGCACATGCACTTCCCAGCTCCCAGCCGATCGCAGATGTTACATGAACCGTAACGCACAGTATAGGCGCTCGCACTCCTACCTGCGACCCACATACGGGAGTGCGGCCGGCCGCATGGGCATTGAATGATCGGCCAGCTAGGTTAGTGACTTTGCGATCTGAAAAATATGCGTCTGTCGACTCTCATTGTACATCGCTGGAAGGGCCCTCTCTCAGGCGAAAATAGGACCGACTTGGCAAGGTGCTATCTCGGATCCAGGCTATAAGCATTTAATGAAGGCCAGGCTTCTCTACGGTTTCGATAAGCACCATGCTTTGGCTGTGTATGTGTGAGTTGTTTTCCAGTGTGGTTGTGGGCCGCCGATCCGGGTAGTGTGGTATGCCCGTAGCAGGCCTTCTCGCGAGGGGTTGGAGGTGTGGATGCGTGTACGCGCTTGGGTACAGCATTTGAAAACGAAGCTTTAATACACATTTGTTGCGGGTTCTGCGTGACGGCAGTAACATTTTGGCTCGCTGCACGCATTTTGTCACTCTTCATGATTGCACCTTTTGGTTTGGCTGCCTTTTTTCCCAGGTACTGGAAACGTTCGTCGTACTCGACCCTTTGGGTTAGCCGAACAGTGGTTTAAGCACTCTTTACAAATACGTATTTTGTAAAGAGCAGAAACCTTGTATCCAAACCATTCCATACGATGAGCCCATGCCGTCTCTTCGCTTACAAAACAAGCTCCTCTGGCCGCTCTTTGCCGGCCGGCGGCTCCATTGTTCGCGATTGAAAAGAAAACGATCTTCCCATGACGTGAGTGCAAGGGGGGGGGCTCACAATCACACTGCAGTGTGTGAGTGGAGGCAGAGCGGGGATATAAGCAAGTTACAAATATAGAGAGGCGGGGGTGCGTTTCGAAGAAAACTGCTGTTATTTGGAACAAATGTGCTTTTATTTCAACTCAAATTAAATTATATCGATGTTGACGATATGATCTCGTTCCATATCCGCGTTTGAAATATATAGATATATTTCAAATATCATATATCGCCCAGCCCTAGAACAGAGCAATAGGGACTAATAGCTCTATAGCCACCTAAGCAACCTGTTTAGGTGCGTAGGCCTAACCACCTCACCGGAGCAATCGGCTGTTTTCAAAAGCATCTTCATACAAAAAGCAACAACAAACAGATTTGGAATATAGCCTAACAGCGACGCGAACTGAGAAACGTATAAATCCTTTTATTTACGGGCGTTATGTTGTATTAGTAGTGTCAATAGAAGACCAAAATATATATTAGCTTATATATTACGGGCTACATACCTTCTTGAAATTATACGGAGAGTTATGCTGGTTTTCAGAACGCATGTGCCGTTTTCATGGAACGGCATGTTGCCTTTTCAGAAACGGCGTGGCCGTTTCAGAATCGGCGTGTGCGATTTCAGAACGCGGTATGTGCCGTTTCAAACGGCATTTAACCGTTCGAAACGGCGTGTCCGTTTGCAAACTCGTGCATGTGTGCCGTTCCAGCAACGTGCGTGTGCCGTTTCAGAAACGGCAGTTACCGTTTCAGAACTGGCATGTGCCGTTCAGAACGGCATGTGCCGTTCAGGAACGCATGTCCGTTCAGAACGGCATTGTGCCGTTTCAAGAACGCCATGTGCCGTTTCAGAACGCATGTTCCGTTTCAGATAACGCATGTGCCGTTTCAGAACGCATGTGCCGTTTCATAACGGCATGTTGCCGTTCAGAACGGCATTGCTGCCGTTTCAGAACGGCATGTGCCGTTTTCAAACGCCAGTGCCGTTCAGAACCGCATGGCCGTTCTGCAGAACGCATGTGCCCGTTTCAGAACGCATGTGCCACACCAATAAACGATCTTCGTGTCTCCAAGATCTACATTACTGTGGATTGTGTGTGTGTGACGGTGTGATATAATATATATATAGATATATATATATATATTATATATAAATATATATCAATAGATATAATAAAAGGTTGGGTGGAAGCTGGCCATAGGCGTCACTTACTCTGCACACTTCCCCCCAGTTTCGTCCAAGAATCATTTTGTACCCACCACTTGTAAAAAAACAAAACTTCGAGCTTAATTATTTAACTGTGAAGGGTTCGATATGTGGTGGTGGACACTCGTATGAGAATAAACAGCAGTGAGACGTCAGCATACTTTCTCAAGCGGTACGGATTTACTATACTTTTCCACTCACAACACAACACTTCCTTTCGACCATTCACACGACTAACTAACCCACCAGAAGACTAGAATTTAGACTATGTAAACGCGAGGAATCAGGAGCAAGTTCAACGGAAATATCCTAATTGTTAAATATGCCAAACATGTTAACAGAAGTAAAATGTGAACATAAATATGTAATATGATTAACACTAAAGCATTGTAAATACAGTTCTAGCAAAATTAACTAAATTATATTAACTTATTCTACAACTTTCAAATAATTTAACTTCTAAACCTTACTATTATTATGGATTTATACACGGCTCTTCTTCAAGTGCGTAGACTGCTTCCATTCACTTCTATGGGCCTTCCAACGTTCAGCCTGTCAATTATTTTTGATTTATGTTCCGTTTCACTTGCATGGTCACTGCGACAGACTTCCGGCAGGAATTATAAATTTGATAATTCTCCGTTGCCATAGCATAATTGACCGCTGTCAAGGTAAACAAAAGGATTTTTTGCCGTTTGCCAATTTAATCTAGATTAATCTAGATTCATTGCAAAATGAATCACGATTAATCTAGATAAAAAAAAAATCTATGTGCATCAAATTTGAATGGGAAATTTTAATTTCAAAATATCAATTTGGCTGCGCATTGCATTTTTTTCCAATCGGTCAATCTGTTGGCGTAAGATGCAGAGAATGATGTTACATTCATCCGCCCTACTCTGCAACAAGGCCACGCGTGAAGCAGGCCTGTTGCATTGGTGATCATCTTCAACCTTGTAGCATTGACACGACAACTGGTCGCTAAGGATTGTTCAGTGAGATGAAGACGTTTGTCCACTCTTGATGCTATGTGCGGATGCGTCACCCTCAGATGGTGGATAGGCACTGTGCTAGTGTCCTCACTGGGACTCCTCATCACTCTCCGACTCCCAGAATAGGACATTCCGTCATCTCCTCCACTCCTTTTCACAGCAGACTTGCTGGCTGCTGTGGGCAGCTTACGCTCCTCTCGCCGCCTTCAACCTTGAGCTGCAGCTTTTGTCCCAATACACCAAATGTGGGCCACTCTGTCATCTTCATGCGGGCCAAGAAAGCCTATGCTTCTTGGTTAATCCAATCAGCTTTTCAATATTTGAGGCCACAGCGAAATGTGGCATTCAAGTCTGCACTCCGTTTTTCTCCAATTGTTCGCCGTATTCTCCATTTGGAGCGCTTGCCCTGGGAGATTTTCCGCAGCTTGTTGTTGGCATTGACTAAGTCTACCATCTTATGGCACGCACGCTTGTCGCTCACCTATGGAAGCATATATGCAGCAAAATTCAAATGGCAATGCGAATTTGCAATTGCACTTCAATAATATTATTACGTTATGCAATTTGACAATGCATTAGGCAATTTCATAATTGTAATTTGTAAATACGTTATCAAAGTGTATTTTAATAGCAAGAAGTGACATATCAATCCTTCAATTAAATTTGCAAAAGTTTACAAAAATACAAATAGAATAACATTTTGTCAAATTCTTTGAGTTCCTTTATTCAAATTGAAAAGCTATAGCGTCCCCGTGATTGCAATCCACTTCGCCACGCTCCGTGTGTTGCGATATTCAAAATGACATTTCAATCCGCAAAACGGAATCCAAAACGGAATTCCAAAGTGTGGAATCCAAAACGGAATCCAAAACGGAATCCAAAGAGGAATCCAAAGAGGAATCCAAAACGGAATCCAAAGAGAAATCCAAAGAGGAATCCAAAAGAGGATCCAAAAAGTCAATATGCAAAGTGGCAAACGTTATCAGCCAATCAAGCGTCTGGGCGCGGAACTACGTCACTTCCTCGTCAGACCTGGCTGATTCATCCACGCACCTGGCACGTTATTTTTTATTGCCTACCATTGTGCCCTATTACTACGTAGTAATAAACTGAAAAATGGCGGAAAGGACGGTCAACATCATCTGCCAAATCTCGGAAGCGCATCAATAATCTCCTCCATTGGTGACCATGGACCTGACCACGAACGTGAACAAGGGAAATTACGAGCAAGGACGTAGTTCCCGCCCAGACGCTGATTGGCTGATTACGTTTGCCACTTTGCATATTGACTTTTGGATTCCTCTTTGGATTCCTCTTTGGATTCCTCTTTGGACATTCCGTTTTGGATTCCTCTTTGGATTCCTCTTTGGATTCCGTTTGGATTCCGCTTTGGATTCCGTTTTGGATTCCGTTTTGTGGATTGAAAATGTCATTTGAATATCGCAACACACGGAGCCGTGGCGAAGTGGATTGCAACACGGGACGCTATAGCTTTTCAATTTGAATAAAGGAACTCAAAGAATTTTGACAAAATGGTTTATCTATTTTTGTATTTTTAGAACTTTTGCAAATTTAATTGAGGATTGCATTGTCACTTTGCATGTTAAAATACACTTTGAATAACGTATTTACAAATTGCATTATGAAATTGCATAATGAATTGTCAAATGCAGCATGTAATTGCAAATTGCATTGCCATTTGAATTTTGCTACATATATGCTTCCATACTCACCATTGGGATGTTGGCTTTCTTATAAAATGGCCGCACCTGCTCCAGGACAACCTTGGCTGCCTCGAACTGCGACAACACTCCATTTGCACCAGGTTTCTTGGCAAGCATGCAGCATAAGATCTGACGACCAGTTGGCAGTTTGGCGCCGGTGATGATGCCATCCTCACTGGTGATGCTAGGGCCCAGACTAAAGACCAGGCTGCGACTGCTAGTCTGGCAGGGACCAGTTGGTGAGGGCAGCATCTTTAGGAGAGCTAGATCCTGGGGTGGGTTGTGTGCAGTGCCTGAGAATGAAAAGGGTACAAGCTCAAGGATAGTGTTTAAAATCATATCTTACCAAACTTAATATCACATAATTATGATAAACCATTCTTGCATAAGCCTCAAATTTTTGCTGTACATAGTCTAACTTCACCATAACTTACTGTTACATCACTACCAGAGTAGCTAGCTGTGCTTGCAAATATACTTGAATGTAAAATGTTAATTTACTGTAACAACTACAATGCTACTCTCAATAAACATGAGACATCTATACTCTGAATATGACATTGTCCACTCTAACTATATACTGTTGATTTTAAAGCTTAATATGCCTAGCTAATATAGATAGCTAACTGTGGTTAGCAAACTGTTGCTAGCTAACGTTACCTAGATGTAATGAGCTCCAAATCCTATAAACATGACTTAAAGGACTTATGTTAAAAAGGTATACAAAGACACAACTACAGATATGATAGTAAAATGTAACAATACATACCCAACACAGAAAGATCACCTCAAACAGAAAGATCTCCTCAGTTTTCTTGAGCTGTAATATTGTTTACCTCAGATCTCCATGGCGACCATTGAACACTGTTAACCACTTTATCCAACAAAAACAGATGTGCGGTGGCACCCCTAAATCATCATGTACTGGAAAAATATTTTGCATGTGTTATTTCTACATATATTGGAACACTTTAGCACCCAGCCATATCAAAATTCAAGAATTGTGTTTTTTGATGCACCCTAGCCCACCACTAATATACACTGCTCAAAAAAATAAAGGGAACACTAAAATAACACATCCTAGATCGGAATGAATGAAATATTTTTATTAAATACTTTCTTCTTTACATAGTTGAATGTGCTGATAACAAATTCACACAAATATCAATGGAAATCAAATTCATTAACCCATGGAGGTCTGGATTTGGAGTCACACTCAAAATTAAAGTGGAAAAACACACTACAGGCTGATCCGACTTTGTAATGTCCAGTCAAAATGAGGCTCAATAGTGTGTGTGGCCTCCACGTGCCCGTATGACCTCCCTACAACGCCTGGGCATGCTCCTGATGAAGTGGCGGATGGTCTCCTGAGGGATCTCCTCCCAGGACTGGACTAAAGCATCCGCCAACTCCTGGACAGTCTGCGGTGCAAGGTGGCGTTGATGGATGGAGCGAGACATGATGTCCAAGATGTGCTCAATTGGATTCAGGTCTGGGGAACGGGCAGGCCAGTCCATAGCATCAATGCCTTCGTCTTGCAGGAACTGCAGACACAGTCCAGCCCCATGAGGTCTAGCATTGTCTTTACATTAGGAGGAACCCAGGGCCAACCGCACCAGCATATGGTCTCACAAGGGGTCTGAGGATCTCATCTCGGTACCTAATGGCAGTCAGGCTGTGCGGCCCCCCAAAGAAATGCCACCCCACACCATTACTGACCCACCGCCAAATCGGTCATGCTGAAGGATGTTGCAGGCAGCAGAACGTTCTCCACGGCGTCTCCAAACTCTGTCACGTCTGTCACATGTGCTCAGTGTGAACCTGCTTTCATCTGTGAAGAGCACAGGGTGCCAGTGGCGAATTTGCCAATCTTGGTGTTCTCTGGCAAATGCCAAACATCCTGCACGGTATTGGGCTGTAAGCACAACCCCCACCTGTGGACGTCGGGCCCTCATATCACCCTCATGGAGTCTGTTTCTGACCGTTTGAGCCGACACATGCACATTTGTTGCCTGCTGGAGGTCATTTTGCAGGGCTCTGTCAGTGCTCCTCCTATTCCTCCTTGCACAAAGGTGGAGGTAGCAGTCCTGCTGCTGGGTTGTTGCCCTCCTACGGCCTCCTCCACGTCTCCTGATGTACTGGCCTGTCTCCTATTAGCGCCTCCATGCTCTGGACACTACGCTGAGACACAGCAAACTTTCTTGCCACAGCTCATATTGATGTGCCATCCTGGATGAGCTGCACTATTTGAGCCACTTGTGTGGGTTGTAGACTCCGTCTCATGCTACCACTAGAGTGAAAGCATGAGACGGCATTCAAAAGTGACCAAAACAACAGCCAGAAAGCATAGGAACTGAGAAGTGGTCTGTGGTCACCACCTGCAGAACCACTCCTTTATTGGGGGTGTCTTACTAATTGCCTATCATTTCCACCTGTTGTCTATTCCAGTTGCACAACAGCATGACATTGATTGTCAATCAGTGTTCCTTCCTAAGTGGACAGTTGGATTTCACAGAAGTGTGATTGACTTGGAGTCACATTGTGTTGCTTAAGTGTTCCCTTTATTTTTTTGAGCAGTGTATGTATATACAGTGGGGCAAAAAAGTATTTAGTCAGCCACCAATTGTGCAAGTTCTCCCACTTAAAAAGATGAGAGAGGCCTGTAATTTTCATCATAGGTATACCTCAGCTATGAGAAAAAAAAAAATAGAAAATCACATTGTCTGATTTTTAAAGAATTTATTTGCAAATGATGGTGGAAAATAAGTATTTGGTCAATAACAATAGGTCATCTCAACTACTGTTACATTCCCTTTGTTGGCAATGACAGAGGTCAAACGTTTTCTGAAAGTCTTTACAAGGTTTTCACACACTGCTGCTGGTATTTTGGCCCATTCCTCCATGCAGATCTCCACTAGAGCAGTGATGTTTTTGGGCCTTCGCTGGCCAACACAGACTTTCAACTCCCTCCAAAGATTTTCCATGGGGTTGAGATCTGGAGACTGGCTAGGCCACTCCAGGACCTTGAAATGCTTCTTACGAAGCCACTCCTTCGTTGCCCGGGCGGTGTGTTTGGGGTCATTGTCATGCTGTAAGACCCAGCCACGTTTCATCTTCAGCGCCCTTGCTGATGGAAGGAGGTTTTCACTCAAAATCTCACGATACATGGCCCCATTCATTCTTTCCGTCACACGGATCAAACGTCCTGGTCCCTTGGCAGAAAAACAGCCCCAAAGCGTGATGTTTCCACCCCCATGCTTCACTGTAGGTATGGTGTTCCTCCAAACACGACGAGTTGAGTTTTTACCAAAAAGTTCTATTTTGGTTTCATCTGACCATATGACATTCTCCCAATCCTGTTCTGGATCATCCAAATGCTCTCTAGCAAACTTCAAACGGGCCCGGACATGCACTGGCTTTAGCAGGGGGACACGTCTGGCACTGCATGATTTGAGTCCCTGGCGGCGTAGTGTGTTAGTGATGGTAGCCTTTGTTACTTTGGTCCCAGCTCTCTGGAGGTCATTCACTAGGTCCCCCGTGTGGTTTCTGGGATTTTTGTTCACCGTTCTTGTGATCATTTTGACCCCACAGGGTGAGATATTGCGTGGAGCCCCAGATCGAAGGAGAGCATCAGTGGTCTTGTATGTCTTCCATTTCCTAATAATTGCTCCCACAGTTGATTTCTTCACACCAAGCTGCCTTACCTATTGCAGATTCAGATTTCCCAGCCTGGTTGCAGGTCTACAATTGTGTTTTCTGGTTGTCCTTTGACAGCTCTTTGGTCCTTGGCCATAGTGGAGTTTGGGAGTGTGACTGTTTGAGGTTGTGGGACGGGGTGTCTTTTATACTGATAAGGAGTTCAAACAGGTGCCATTAATACAGGTAACGAGTGGAGGACAGAGGAGCCTCACAGGTCTGTGACAGCCAGAACTCTTGCTGGTTTGTAGGTGACCAAATACTTATTTTCCACCATAATTTGAAAATAAATTCTTAAAAAATCAGACAATGTGATTTTCTGGATTTTTTTTCATAGCTGAGGTTTACCTATGATGAAAATTACAGGCCTCTCTCGTCTTTTTAAGTGGGAGAACTTGCACAATTGGTGGCTGGCTAAATACTTTTTTGCCCCACTGTATATATATATATATATATATATATATATATATATATATATATATATATATATATATATATATATATACTTCATGGCTCATGGGTTAGGGGTTAGGTTTAGTATTAGGGTTAGGGTAGACTTTTCGCTTCATGGCTCATGGGTTAGGGTTAGGGTATACCCTTCACTTCAAGGCTCATGGGTTAGGGTTGGGTTAGACTTTTCACTTCATGGCTCAATGGGTTAGGGGTTGGAGTTAGGGTAGACCCTTCACTTCATGGCTCATGGGTTAGGGTTAGGGTTAGGCCTGGGACGATAATCGATAAATCAATTAATCGCACGATAAATAAAAATGAAGTCGGTCACTTTTACGGCCTCGATAAATCGCTATGTGCATGCGTGTATTTGTTTTCCTCATAGACTGTAAAAGGTTTCCTCGTCTCTCGCCTCCAAACACGCTGGATGACAAGAGGAGCGTCGCTAGCAATTGAAAACATTCGGGGCTGTAGCCCAGAAGTTAGAGAGCTTTTAAAACGGGTGTTCGGGAGGGTTTCTCCTCCGAGAATATTTGAAAATCGGGCTGATGAACATTCAATTGTAACGTAGTTTGAGAAGTAAAAGAAAGACCAATCGTCATGTCGGACTGACCTCACGATCATTGTCGATGTCAACCATAAAACTTTGTTTTCCCCAAAAACCCTGTCGTCTGTCGTTATGGTGGGTTGTTGTCCAAAGGCTGCTGATTTTATGCGTGTTGGACACCGCAACAGTGGGTCACTGTTATAACCTGCATGAGTTCAATGTTGTCATTAGCTGTTACGTCTTTCTGACCAATCGCAGTTCAAGGCCGACCTGGGCTGTACCACTTCGGGAGGGGGCGCTCAGTTGTCCCCGATAGACAAAATCGAATTGGTTGCGCCGTTGACGCGTTAACGGCGGCCCACAGGGAATTCTCCCAACTCTCCCGATTACCGCGTGTGTGCGTGCGTGCGTGCGTGCGTGCGTGCGTGTGTGTGTTATTCGATTGCCTGGTAAACGTGTAGGCCTACGGTAATATTCATACTGTTTTAAATAATACATTTGTTTTTCCCATCGTTGCTGAGCAAGAGTTTTGTTTGAAATTAGGTGATAGAAGTTTAACGGTACCACTGTCATGCACCTACCCGATGTAACATTGCTACTCCAGAGAGATCCTGCCTTATGCCTCGTTTCCACATACGTATGTTTTTCGTATCCGTACTTCCGTAAATTTACGGAAGGGGTCGCTAGTGCTTTACGTACGGACATGAATTTATTTACGGACAGCCAAAAAGATGGGGGAACGGCATTGATAATGGCCGTTTTTCGGAGACCGGTCCTGTGGAATATGAGGATCGACATCTACCGAGATAAAAACACAAAACCAACCAGCCAAAAACTGCCTTGTTCCAGCATTGATGCCCTGCGTCTCTGCCATCTCTGGCGATTGCGCCAATATAGATAAGCGATGGCGAGCACTCTCACTCGTGTTGGTGTCATCGCAAAGTCTATTTAACAAAAATAAAAATGAGCGCTAAAATTATTGAGGGAAATCACAGCAGTAGACTATAATTATATAATTAGGGGTATCCATAGCCATAAATTAGGCCTCTACAAATGATACAATCAATATACAATCAAATCCGACTGTATTTTATATTAAACTCATACAAACGAATGATCAAACAGATATCTGACTGTTATTTATGTAAAACATATGATATATTAACCATTATAACCATTTCATATCAAAATGATGAAGTAGGCTTATAGAGGATCGGAAAATAGAAATAGGCCTACTCACAATTTGTTTTTCAAACTCAAAAGCAAGCGAGCTAGCAAAACTTTCATCCAGTATCTCCGTAAAACGACGGCGAAAGTTAAAATTTGAACGTATAGTACGGACATACCGGACAGAAATTTTACGGAGGGGAGGAGTCTCGGAGGAAAAACGGACATTACGGAGAATCACATCGGAATGAATGGACTTTCGGTCGGAGACGGTTGGATCGCATACGAGAATGTACGTATGTGGAAACGAGGCGTTAAGCCACACAAGGTCAACATGTTGGTGTTCCTTGCTCGGAATCTCCCAAACTAAAGTAGCTTCAGATTTGCATATGGTCTGTTAAGACATCTAAATATGGAAGTGTTTATGTTGTTACCTCTACCTCTTTTAACTGGATTTGCAGTGTTACATGTTAAGGCAAGGAAAGGAAGGAAGGATAAGGAATGTACAAGTTACAACTCTGTTATTATTATTATTTATTGTCATTATTGAAGTGCAGGTTTGTTTGTTGAGACTGGATAGGCCATTTTATTTATTGTTTTGGAGAGACGGGGTCTATTTTTTTGTTTTTGGTGAATTTTTGCTAACAGAGACTGAGTCCTTTTTTTTTTCTTTTTTTTTATAGTTTTTTGTTTGTTTTATTTATTGAGGATATTTAAAAGTTCTGGTTCTGGACATTCCAATGAAAAATAAAGGTTTAATTGTTGCATTTGAAAGGGTGTACTTGCATTATTATGATATATTAACATTACATAAGTGGTTATTTTGGTCTCGATAATGTCGACAATAATATCGTTTATCGTCAATTATTTGTGGGACAATATATCGTCCAGCAAAATTTGTTATCGTCCCAGGCCTGGTTAGGGTCGACTCTTCACTTCTTGGATCATGGGGTAGGGTTTGGGTTAGGGTAGACACTTCACTTCATGGGTTAGGGTTAGGGTAAACTCTTCACTTCATGGGTTAGGGTAGCGGTTCACTTCATGGGTCTTGGGTTAAGGTTATGTATTAGGGGTTAGGGTACACCCATCACTTCATGGCTCATGGGTTAGGGATGGGATAAGTCTCTTCACTTCATTGCTCTAGGGTTAGGGATTAGGGTAGACCCTTCACTTCATGGGTTAGGGTTAGGGGTTCGAGTCAGGGTTAGGGTAGCGGTTCACTTCATGGGTTAGGGTTAGGGTAGACACTTAACTTCATGGCTACTGTCGAGTGAATCAGCGCTTCAGACAAGCACAACCTGCTTCCATCCTGCTGTATGTTTTTATAATAAAACAAACTCAACATAGAGTGGTGGTATAAATCTATCTCTTTATTTTTGTCTTTTGACTTCCTTTGTGAGCCTTTTATAAGGCAGCACATTCTCGGGAGAGTGAATACACTGCTGTCAACAAACATGTCAAAATCTTTATACATTATATTTAAGTTTTTTTTTGTAAAAGAAATATTAACAATCCAATTTCTTGCTTTGGAGTGGCTCACTGCTGATCTATTTGTTCGGTGATCTAAACGGGAGTTCATAAGTTCTCTATTACCTTACCATAAACCTCTATTACCTGTATGTTGGATATGACACCATATCCATAGGGTTAAATCATCGTAATGGACCTGGCACAACGGGACAAGCTCTCGGAGCTGGTGGAGGAGCTCACCACATCTGGACAGCAGCAGCTCAACCCGGAGAAGATTAAGGAAATCAAGAAGATCTGCAGGTACATTTGTGTTTCCAAAGAAAATCTGTTAAATATATCCCTAACCAAAAAATGACAGTTTTTTTTTTTTTGGTTTGTTGGCGTTCCTCTCAAATCCCATGGTCCAGACTATCTAAGGACTATGTAGATCATGTATACGACTCTGTGATGGCACAACTTGATAAAGAACATGCAGAAATCCGACTTTCAGCCTTCCAGATAGCCAGTGAACTCTTCTCCAGGTCACACCAATTCAGAATTCGTCTTGTGGATAACTTTCAGGTACCAACGTTGTTTCTAATTACCACGCCTATTTTGAATTTGAGTTTCCTGATTACACTTTGTACTGTTATAGTAGGGCCATAAAAATAACTGATGGCTACCCTAAACTTACACAAAAAGTTTTATTTATTAGTTATTGTGAAAATACTGTATATAGAGTAAATATAGAAAATGAAGCCAATACTAAACAGATGGAATCATTAAAATGAAAAACTTGTTTTTATTGTCCCACGTCCCATTATGGTGTTGCTGCGCATCTGTAGACAACAGGATGTGTCATTGATTAGAGGTTCATCATTCAGCTGATGACCATTCTTCTCTTTTTAGGAGTTTTTAGAATTAACTGTGGAGACTGACTCGGATCAACCTCTCCCGCCACCAAAAGACGTGGCCAAGAAACTTAAGATATCTGCTATCAAAACCATCCAATCCTGGCAAGCTCAATATGGAACTGCATACAAGAAGCTGGCCCTGGGATACCACTTCATGAAACAAGTCAAGAATGTGAGACAGGAATTGTGGGGAAACCTTTTAACCCTAACCCTAATATTCTTTTTTTCAGTTTTCTTTGTAGTACTTAATTCATTTTTAAGGTGAAAGTCCTGTTGGTTTTGTCACAGTGTGTTCCGTCCATAAACCCTTGACAATATCTATTGAGAAGTGTCAACATTCATGCTGTTATGACATATTGAAGCATTCTTCTGTCTCTATTAGGTTGACTTTAATGATGTTCAGGCCAGGACTGTAGCAGAGAGGAGCCGAGAAAATGAGAGACAGAGGAGGATGGAAAGGATCTACAGAGATAGGGTGGAGACCGCTGCTAAAGAGATGGAAGGTGATCACTACATATTTCAGTTTTACTTATACCAATACTAGTTTGCCTTTGGGAATATGATGGCCCCTTTGCAAATCTTAAAAGGATACTTCAATATCTCTAATTTGGCATTGCCTCTCTTACCCAGATTCAGAAAAGTTGTTTAATTCAAAATTCATCATTCAGCATGAAGAAGGGGAGTTTGGCCTTTGATTTGAGTCACTTCCATTGACTTTCAAAGTTAAAGTAATATGGCTTGTATCAATATGAGGAGAATACCTTTTGAATTATTTCAACTACACACGACTGTCACAAACACACAGATACTTTGGCACTCTTTACGGCACTGTGATTAAGAGGTTATATGTGATGTATAATCACATAGACAGTATTGTGACAAGCTGCTGCTGGCTGGTAGTGAGTGGTTAGCTGTGAGCTGTGCATCACAGGGGGCCTGGCTTTTAAAGGTCCCATGGCATGCTACTTTATGGATGCTTTAATATAGATATTAGTAGGCCCCAAACACAGTATTTGAAGACGTTCCTGAAATCAGCCGTGGTGCAGAATTACAGCCACTACGAGCCAGTCGCACATTGAGCTTTCCCCAAATGCACCATGTCTGTAGCTTTAATGCAAATAAGGAGGAGAGAGGTGGGTCAGGGAGGGGGTGGGGTTGTGGCCCTGAGCAGCTTGCAGCCACGGTACCATGCGCTCTGTTTGCAGTGGGTGTATCGCAATGGCGAGGCGCACATAGCCTTTAGCCGTGTTCTATAAATATTCCAGAACACACAGGAGTCCTGGAGCTCTATATCTAAATAATATCATATCATACATAGATATCTATATCATATAATATGTGTAAATAATATCATATCATACATAGATATCTATATCATATAATATGTGTTATCACGGCCAAAAGCTGTGTGAGCCTCCAGACGATATTATGAATCTCAAATGACCGCGTCGGGTTCTCCGACTTCTCTGGTTCTTCCACGTCCACATCAATCTGAAGTAGACTGAACCACATCATGGAGGAGAAAGGGATTGTTGCCCGCGATTATTAACCACGGTTGTCTCCCGCCGGAGCCTCGCTGCAGAGCGACCGCCGCCTCGGCAGCGGTCAGCGCTTAGGCACCACCATCTCCTGCAGCGCCGAGGCGGTGGTCCCTCGGCAGCGGGAAGCAGGGCTCAAGCGGGAGACATTCCTGGCCAACATTCCCTTTCTCCTCCATGTCTTGGTTCTACAAAATGATCTACTTCAGGGAGTCAAAGCCAAAGTTCCTTTCCCCCAATTCATCCTCAACCATGGCTGAGATAACCCCCACTACGAGTCTCGTTGTGGAAATACCAGAGACGAGAGTCTGACGTGTTATGCGGCATAACACCAACAGCAGAACGGTTATCCAAATAACAAGGAAGTGTACAACACTTGCGATACAGTCCTGGAGCTCTATATCTAAATTATATCATATAATACATAGATATTTATATTAGGGATGTGCACGGTTACTCGGATACTCGTAGACAATCTGCTAATCGGTTACGAATTAGTAAACGGGTAACCTAGGATTATTTCATTGTCAGCGATGCCGGGTGTATAGTCGCTCTGTTTCTCGTCTATTTCAGCCTTTACATCGACCCCACCGTTGTGTTTGTAACGTTAGCTTACCCAGAAGCCGAGCAGTCAAGCCTGTCCAATAGGGGACCCGTGTGCCGTCACATGACGGGCTAAACTCCAATGGGAAAACATGATCTGCCAAAGATTGTTTATTTACATCAAGATGTTTGCTCTGTTGCCGTGTTTGATCACTACTATCAGGAAATCTCCCGTAAATCCTAATAAATAATGCGCAAGTTGAGACAACTAAATGTGCCTGAGATTAATGAGAACCTGTGTTTACTGCAGAAAACAAACTAAAACACACACAAAATTGTCTGTGAAACTCAAGTAAATGTCAGGGTTGTCCATGCTTTACAACAGTTCCGCTTTGTGGTCGTCAAGTGAAATTGACGAACAGACAGGAGTCTGACATGATTGACAGCTAGCTAAGTTACAGTTTTGGGTTAAAAGAAGATGGCGAGTAGAAGTGCTGTGTGGGACCTCTTTGATCTGGACAAAGATGATACAAACAAGGTTGTATGTCGCATTTGTAACCTTAAACTGGCTTACAACCACTCAACGAGTTCTATGCGAAACCACTTAAGGTTCAAACATGTCGGGCTCGGCACTCTGGGGGAGGCCTCGGGGCAGACCATGACAACAAAGCAAACGGCTATCAGTTCCTTCACAGTCCCACTTGGGAGAAGATGTAATGCCGTGAGATCCAAAAGGATAACAGACCTAATCACCAACATGATAACTAAGGACATGTTGCCTCTGAGTTTTGTCGAGGGTGAGGGGTTTCGGAAATTGATGGAGTGCGCGGAGTCGGAGTATAAAGTCCCGTCACGAAAGACGGTGACTGCGAGGGTCGAAAGCACCTATGACACCATGGCATCAAACCTCAAGAGCCAGTTGATGAGGGCCGAGGCAGTCGCCATCACCACAGATGGCTGGACGGCTCTGACCACCCAGTCTTACATGACCATCACGTGCCACTACATCGCAGACGCAGATCGAAAGAAAATGTGTAGTGCTGTGCTGCAGACCCGGGCTATGGAGGAACGACACACGGCGGAAAATCTGGCTGGAGTCCTAACATCGGCTGCGGAGGAGTGGGGCCTGACAGGAAAAATCATG
Organism: Melanogrammus aeglefinus; assembly: GCA_900291075.1. Lineage (NCBI taxonomy): Eukaryota > Metazoa > Chordata > Actinopteri > Gadiformes > Gadidae > Melanogrammus > Melanogrammus aeglefinus. The sequence goes on along the minus strand of OLKM01004047.1, from coordinate 8,925 downwards.
GCCTGTGTTCACGACAACGCCTCAAACATCACTGCGGCAAACCTGCTTGAGTGGGAGTCCGTGCCGTGTTTCGCCCACACACTCCAGCTCGCTATCAATGATGGCTTTAAGGCGCAAGCGATGCATCACTTAATTGGTGCATGTAATCGACTGGTGAGTCACTTTCACCACAGCACCATTGCCACCACTGCTCTGAAAAAGAAGCAGGAACTTCAACAGCTTCCCAGCCACAAGTTGATTCAATCCTGTAAGACGCGCTGGAATTCCGTCAGTGATATGATGGAGCGGCTCCATGAGCAGCGGTGGGCGATCACAGCAGTCCTCTCTGACCGGACTGTCACCAAGCTGGCTGACGCCAGGACGCTGTAGCTGACAGACGCCAGCTGGTCAACGCTGGAGGATATCCTGCCCGTCCTGAAGTCACTCAAGACGGCCACTACAGCATTGTGCAGCGAGTCATGTGTCTCAGTGTCCATGATCTACCCTGTGACCATGAGCCTTCTAAATAGGTAACAAAGTAGTAGATAATATTATTTATATATTCGTATTTTAATGATTTAATAATAAGTTTAAGATGCTCATATGAGTTTATGACTGCAAAAAAAAGTTCTCCCCTCCGAGGCACATTTATGCCTTTTTTTCAGTCATTATAGCCTTGCTTAGCCTACTGCTTGCATGTTTCTTCCACGTCCTCGCAGATAAAATAAACATAACTTAAGTTTGAAGTTGTAGAATCTAAAAATTATAGGATAGGCTCTATATAATATATATATATATTAGGCTATATATACTTGTTTTGATTAAAGCGCTTTTATTTTTTATTACTGTAGGCATCTCAAAGTCAAACAAGGGACAGGGGGGGAGAGCGTAGATTCCGCCAAAGTGGCGGACTTCAAGCGGACCGTGAAGGATTCCCTGCGAAAACGAGTACCACCAGCTCCGGGGATGGCTGGGAAGGTGGCCCTCCTCGCGTCCGCTCTTGACCCCCGTCACAAGAGCCTGCGCTTCCTCGATGCTGCTACGAGAGAGGCAGTGAGAAACAACCTTGTTTTAAAGTTGGCTGAAGCAAATGATGGTGGTGAGGCCGAGTCCGAGGAAGATGTGCCTCCCTGTCCAGTGAAAAAAAAGAAAGATGATGGCCTCAGCTCCATCTTTGGCGAGGATTACGCAGAGCCAGCGACAACAGGGGTCGATGAGGTGTTACGGTACACCGCGGAGACATGCATCCCCCTCACCAGCGACCCACTTGTGTGGTGGGACGAAAACCGTCATATTTATCCCAAGCTGGCCAAACTTGTCTTTAAGTACTTGGGTGTCCCAGCTACATCAGTTCCTGCAGAGAGAGTCTTATTAGCTGCAGGACTGATCATCAACAGACTAAGGAGTCGGCTCTCACCCGAGCATGTCGACATGCTGATCTCATTAAATAAAAATGAATAGGCGGGTATCACACACGCACATACGCACACACACTTAGTTGTACACATGTTTGTACACTTTAATGTTAGATTATTGTTTTTTACACTTTAGAGTTTGTATACTGATGTTCATTCATTTAAACTGTGAAGTTGCATTAAAATAGCGTTTATTATTATTTGTTCGATGGTTTGACAATCGAATAATCCTTGATTTAGGCCTCAATTTAGGCTTTGATTGATTTATTGCTTTATTTTTGCCATTACGTGACAGACTCAGGGAGCCTGGCTGCGCAAAGACGGAGGCTATAGTTCACGGCGCTTTTTTTTACATTTAAAAATGTATCTTGCACTTTGTAAAGGAAGATTAGATAAGAGTTCAAACTAATTGTTATTGCTTGCTTGCTTATAATAGGATGGGTAGTCTATGTGTTTTTGCTCGACTGTTGTGAGTCTGTTAAACAAACATTGAATTTATTGTTCAATAAATCAACTTACTTCGTTAATATGGTTTTTGTATGGACATTTCGATTTATTGGACACGTATTGTTTAAATAGAAATCATATAAAGTGTACACTTATTTGGGTTGTGCCGGTTTCTTCAGCTTTTATATAAAGCGATCAAGATTCACTCACGTGCATCCACATAACCATCCACATTAAAATGCTGCGTTTTTTTTTCGTTTCTACAATGGTTTTTTTTTTATGTAGTAATGAATCCAACCACACATCAGCTTCTATACATTTTTATTTTATTTGCTAGGACGTGGAAGAAACACGAAAGCATAAGCACCGCTAATTAATTAATTAATAAATTATTAAAAATAAATAAATCCCCGGGTATAAATGCGCTCCGTCCAGAGGGGAAACTTTTTTTTCCCAGTCATAAACTCATATGTGCATTTTAAACTCCAATCTACTCTTATTAACCAACTGATATTTTGTCTGACGACGCTGTGTCAGCAATGCGCTGTCTAATGGACAGAGCGCATTTATGAGTCATACTGTATATTTTATTATTCGGGTACTCGATTAGGACCAGGTTCGGGTACTCGGTTAGAAAATTACTTGAAATGCCCATCCCTAATTTATATCATATAATACATATTATCATGGCCAAAAGCTGTGTAAGCCTCCAGATGATATTATGAATCACAAATGACTTCGTCAGGTTCTCCGACGTCTCTGGTTCTTCCACTTTCACATCAATCTGAAGTAGACTGAAACGCGCGCTGCAGGCTGATCGCTGCCAGGCGGTGGTGCTTCGCGACGGTGGTGCCTCGCGGGAACCGGCGGCAGACTGCATGTCGCAGTTCATACTTCAGGGAGTCAAAGCCAAAGTTCCTTTCCCCCAATTCCTTCTCAAACATGGCTGAGATAACCCCAACTACAGTCTCGTTGTGGAAATACAAGAGATTAGGGCTGGGCGATATACCGTTTTTTTTTTTAAAGCGATATGTAGTTGAGACAATATCGCCATACCGGTATATTATATATTATTTTGATGTTGCCTTGCGAGCGCTATTTTATAAAGCCGACCGCTGCTCTCTGAGCCTACAAACCATGTTCAGCTGCTCAATCCCGCCCTTTACATGTATGTAGTGTTCTCCCACCCACGGACGTTACGCATCAAAACAAACTTTGAACAAAAACATGGCCGACACGGCGGTAGAGAGTACTGAACCCGTGAAGGGGCATGGGGTAAAAAGAATGTTTTTAACATTTCTCGTGAGTGTATCTGCACGAGAAAGTATCTGGTGCGCACGAGAAAGTATCTCGTTTGCACGAGAAAGTATCTGGTGCGCATATCACTGGCAGTGTGTGTGTGTGTCTGTGTGTGTGTGTGTGGTCAGCGTGTGAGTGCGGACGAGGGAGCGGTAACGTGCATGTCAGTTTAGTGAAGTAATGATCGAGTCCGGTTGTGTGTAAGAATAAAGTACCCGGCAAGAATTGGTGGCCGCTTCATTCCGAGCTATAAGCAGACCCACTGCCGGTCAAAGGGTGTTACCCCCGAGAGAGCATCGGCCCTGGAGGGAACGTCTCCCCTGTGCTCCTCGGTCTGGGAACCGACAGCAGGAAAGGTGTAACACTAACCATCTCGTAGTCAGAGGCGGAGCGCAAGAGAGTATACGTGCTCCAATAGTGCGAGATAAAAATAAAGCCCATTAATTTGAATGATTTAAGCTTGTGTGTGATTTATTGCGGGCATGAGTACACACAGGCTAAAATCATTCAAATTAGAGAAGAGGCTCCTTGTCAACCCCAGCGTCTTCAGTTGCTGTGGGACGTCAACGTCTTTGGCGGACTATTTCTCTGCTGATCAACACTACGAATGCTCGTTACAAATAAATTGTAAAAAGACACACCAAGAAGTTATTTTTTCATTTAGGCAAGTAACCGTGTTATAAGCGGGATAATGTAGAACGTCGCCCGTCATTATCGAAAATAAGCCCATTCAGGTCGGTGCCCTTTTCGCCCTGTCGGGACTTATTTTCCCGATAATGACCGGCGCTCTATACATTATCCCTTACATTTCTGTTTTTAAAGCACAGCTGTGCTTCGTTGAGCAAAAAAAACAAAAAACCTAAATAAATGGTTGATACTGAAAACTTGTGGCGTGGAGTTAAAACTACACACTTTACCCGTTTTGTTCAAAATATCGTTATAACATCGTATATCGTCATTCAAACAAAAAAATATTGAGATATGAGTTTTGGTCCGTATCGCCCAGCCCTGCAAGAGATGTCAAAGAACCGTCGTGTTATGCGCCATAACACCAACAGCAAACACTTGCGTTACAGTGTGTGTATTCACACTAGGGCTGTAACAACGAATCGATAAAATCGATAAAAATCGATTGCTAAAAGCAACGAATTCGGTCATCGATTCGTTGAGTCGCGCGATTAATATGTCACTCTTAGGCGGGGCACTGTTTACAGCCAGCCGCCTACAGGTTGGTTCTTTATAATGTCCATGGTTGGTTCGTGGTTCATGCACGCCCACAGCGAGCTTTAGTGTGAGAGACCACAGCTTGTATTTTGGTCATACCTTAACACTGGAATGTAGGCCTATATAAAAGTGTTGTACCTTCACTGTCTTCGGGTTAAAAAAACTGTCAACTCAGTATCAATCTAGTCCGACCGAAAAGCTGCTACTGCTGCAGACGGTGCGCAGACGAGCTCGGAGTCGGCAACGCGTGCATCAAAAGTCATTCAAAGTAGCAGTAGTAATCACACAAACGGACGGTGTAGAAAGTCCCTTCAATTAAAAATAGTAATCCAGTTTTTAAATCCATTTTAAAATCGGCAGGATATAGAGCTAGTTAGCTTAAAAAAAGTCGCAAACAGTGTCAAATATGATGTGTTCAGATCAGCTCAGTAATATGATTGATGCGTTCAAATGCAACACAAAAAAAAATTTGTTGGAGATTTTGGCGAAAACGTGTTTTCCCGGCAATACAAGACATACATAGATAGTAAAGATGGAATTATGACCTGTTTAACGTCCTATCTTGAACTATGATCATCTTATCAGCGTGTCTCGAAAATGGTATCAATATCAATAAAAATTAACGATCTGTCATCTGAGAGAAATTATGATTTAATTTATTTAACCGTTAGTATTTACCGGTTAAAGATCTTATCGGTTGACCGGTTAACCATGGACATCCCTTGTATACTGTATATACAGTATATAAATGTATATCAAACATTGTATGGTTTTTTTGTGTTATCTCAGTTATGTTTTTTAATTTTTTTATCATTTAATATTACTTTTAATAGTTCCGGGACGTTGGAGCAATAACCTGGTGTTTTTACACTTCAGTCTGCACTGTGAATTTGAAGTAATGTTCAGTTTTTGAATAAAGATGCGCAAATTACAAATGTTTCTTTATTTTATCCGATTCGTCGATTAATCGAAAAAATAATCGACCGATTAATCGATTATCACACACATGTGACGCTCGCACGGTCGTGTCTCGTTGGCGGGCCAAATTCTCCGGGCAGGCAAGGCAGAGAAAGTGGAGGAGCTTAGATCCTTTATGATGACATATGTGACCACATTCCAAATCAGCGCACTTGAGCCTCCGTTTTTTCAAAGACGAGCAGAACCCCTAGTGCTTGTTTTACACCGAACGCAAGTTTTAGCCACTTGGGGGCCATAGGTAGGCTAGGGGAACTCATATTTATGTTCGAAAAACTCTGAGATTTTGAGATTTTCATGCCATGGGACCTCTAACATAGTGCTGAAAATAATGCGGAATTATATTTGGTACAATGTTGAATTTGGAATAAAATCAACTAGTCTGAATCTGGATAGGCAAACGTCAATTTACAAGTGTCCCTTTAATGTTAGAGAGCCATCCTTACCATACAGAGCAGGTGGAACCCAGTGCTGATTAACTGTGTCATGAAACACCTACTTGCAAGTACACCTCTTACTGACAATTGCTAGGAAAAGGTTTTTTCAGACAGTATTTTTAGAACTACAGACCTTTTCTGACAGCCAATGAGAATGGTATCTACAGAGACTGCATGGCTGAGCTTGCTCTATGTATCAGATGTTCAAGACAAGTCACAGATTGATGCAGTAAGAATGAGCGGAGGAGGCTGAGACTAGCTCCCTAAGAGAGTTCCTGTTTGAACGCCATTTTTTACAGTTGCCCCACATAACAGAGTCCAATCCTTCTTTGATCTTCAGAGTCCCACCAGGAAATTGAGACGACTGTAACGGAGATGAACTCGTGTCTGGAGTTGCTACTCCCTGATGAGTTCGGCCTCTCGGACCAAACGGCTCCAGGCCCTGACAGCCGGACCCTGGGAGATACAGCCCCGGGGGGCCGGGGGCCGACCAGCAGACAGCTTTCTGAGGAGGACCGGTCTGGGTTCGGCCTCACAGCGGAGGAAGCACTAGGGAAGGAGAAGAATGGAGGGAACAATGAAAGGAGACAAGAGGAAGATGAGAAGAAATGTCTGGACGCTAGGATGGAAGAAAAATCTTCACTAGAGACATTTGAGGCGGTAGAATTGGAAGGAAGAGAGGAGCTTAGAACGAAACAAGAGGAAACGGCGGTTGACAGAGATGAGGAGGAGACCGGGATGAATGGTGTTTCTAATGAGGATGTTTTCATTAGAAACTCTGGTCTCATTTCTCATTCGTACACTCTGAACATCAATGTAGATTCTGGTGTGTATCATGTATTATAATATAATGACAATTGTATTATTAGAATTATATTCTAATCACGATTCATCTTTCCGAATACATTTGTGATTAAACCCAATGCATTAATATGAATACAATTTGACAATTTGATTTAGATCTTACATGCATTATAGTGTACTCCTCTCCTTCCCCCTCTTAGAAGTCCAGGTTAAAGAGACAGACGATAACGAGGCTGTGGTTTCCACATTAATTGAACTCCATCGCTTGATCACCACAAAACACCTGCCAGCCGTACAGAGCTGGGTACAAGTTAGTACACACTCCTATTCACTTACTCACTCACTGTCTCGCTGTAGCTTTTTAACAGTCTATATAACTGTACTGTCTGTGTAACCATGTTACTGTCTCTTTTACTACTGTCTGTGTACCCATGTTACTGTCTCTCTTACTACTGTCTGTGTAACGATGTTACTGCTTCTGTCTCCTACTACTATCTGTAACCTTGTGTGAGGGGCCTGGCGTGGACGCCCCACGTATCTGGGAGACGGCATTTGTCTCAGGACAAAAAAAAGTTTTATTTTCTCCAAAACATTCACAAAAAATAAAGCAACGATCCAAAAGAAAAGAAAATGACTGCATCAGTCAGCAAGCATAACCTACGATAGCATAACATACCATAGCCTAACCAAAACATACGTCTCTCGTACTGGCCTCCCATCAAGCCAGCAACACCTTCAGCCCCTAAAACACCAAATGAGGCAGCCCTTAAATAGGGAAATGAAGTGTACCAATCAAGGCCGTATGGGCAGCCAGACCATTAATTGGGGGAACATTCTGTAGCTAAAGCTACCAATCCTAAATAACTGAACAGGAGGTACATTGTGTGAATACAAAATAAACATGACACTAAATAAACAATCACCAAATACATATATACCCACACCTTGTGCACAACCTATAGATATTTACAAAACAGCTGTTTATACCAACAACCCCTGGGCTATTCCCTGATCCCCATGATCCTGAGCTTCCCTTACCAGACTGCCCCCTACCGTGGCGGAAGTCCAATTTCACCCCATCCCAATTATAATATATATATATACAATATAATAATAATAACAATTGCTCTTGCGCGTGACTGTGAGAAGGGGGAGGATTTCACTTTCTCACACCATGGTACTGTCTCTCTTTCTACTGTCTGTGTAACCATGTTACTATATTTCTGTCTCTCTTACTACTGTCTGTGTAACCATGTTACTGTCTCTCTTACTACTGTCTGTGTAACCATCTTACTGTCTCTTAGTCCTGTCTCTAACGATTTCACTGTCTCTCTTCCTGCTGTCTGTGTAACCATGTGACCGTCTCTTACTACTGTCTGTGTAACCATGTTACTATGTTTCTGTCTCTCTTCCTACTGTCCGTGTAACCATGTTTCTATGTTTCCGTCTCCCTTACTACTGTCTGTATCCATTTTACTCTTATAGGGCTGCACAATATATCGAATTTTTATCGCGATGACGATATTGGCGTCCCACGATGACACGTAGTGTTCTCGTGATATTTTCGCAATCGGTAATACATCCGCAAAAAAAAGAAAACCAAAAAAGAAACGAGCCCTACCCATGCAGTATATGCTCTACCTCCGCTGCAAAGCAAACCAAGCGCTCCCTGTACACCTGTCTGCAACTGCGTGAGTCCATCCTGCACACAGCGGCGCGAAGCCTGAAAATAGGGGTGTGGGGGGGTGGGCGTGGCCTGGCGGCAATTTGCCGCTGAGCACAGTGTGTGGCCCCGACCACTAGGGGGTGGTAGAAATTCTAAAGATTTTTTTTCAATGAATAATCATGTTAAATAATCGTGATATCAATATTGATCAAAATAATCGTGATCATTTTGGCGATAATCGTGCAGCCCTACTCTCTTACCACTGTCTGTGTAACCATGTGACTGTCTCTCTTCTTACTGTCTGTGTTACCATGTTACTATGTTTCTGTCTCTCTTACTACTGTCTTTGTAACCATTTGACTGTCTCTCTTCCTACTGTCTTTGTGACCATGTGACTGTCTCTCTTAACTGTATCTCTATTCAGGTTTTCACCAGGTCGGGCCCTGAGCAGCTGCAGTTGTTGAGGTCAGCGCTCCGACTGAAGATGTCTATAGAGTCGCTCCTGAAGAAAGAGAAGTTGCTCCACATTGATTACAAGACCAGGATACGGAAAGTGGTGAGTCCTTATTAAATAATATTAAACAGTGTTATTAACGCTCCCTAATGAAGCTATCTTAAGCAGGTAAGTAATGCTGCAATCTGCGGTGGGTCTGGTTGTGAAATTTGAAAGAAGTAAAAA
>OLKM01004046.1:0-26107 GCA_900291075.1 Melanogrammus aeglefinus | reverse complement strand
TTCAATTTTTCTAGGGGTACCATCATTTTTGTCCAGGCCTGTTGTCATAGTTTGTTTTGTTAAATCTATTTTTGTTGAACCACATTTTCAAAAAAAAGCAATGGTCTGATTTTCATGGTTAATTTTCAAGTAATTTTTTTTATTTATTATTACTTTGGTCAATTTCCAGTTATTTCAGTGACCATTGTGGTTTTTTCTTTTATTAACAGAGGGAAACCAACAATTTTTTCAACGTGTGTATATAATAAAAATCGGTAGTCAAATTTTGATATTTAAATGAGAACATGATACACCTTTAAATTTAAGGTAGGCCTACTGCGATTTCTTATAGAGGTATTGTCATATTTGTGGAAATTCTCTGAACATCACCATAGAAACTAATAAATCAAATGCTCGGACTAAGAATTTAAATCTGCTACCTTTGGCTGTGGCAGGCCTGTGATAAACCCGTCCAATCGTTTCGTTCATCCAAGATAAATGATTGAAGGCTTAAAGTGCGTATTGGAAGTTAATTTTTTGAAATATTTTACATAACATTCTCTGAAAATTGCCCTTTTTGAATTTGAATGCGGATGTTTATCAGCTTAAAAATATTATATCGGCAAAAATTCCAGTTTTAGTGCCTATTATTGGGCAGGCTTTACAAAACCGTTTGTTTTTTATGTGATACGTCAAACGCGTCATTTACGTAGGAATTGGTAGACGCGGGTCTGCTGTTGCTGCCTCAGCTCTATGGCGTGTTGTGAGTAGTTATAATAGATATAGAATCTTTATTTGTCATTTGTAACATTATGTACAGTACAAGTACAACGAAATTAAGTGCAGTTCTTGTTCAAGTAGAAAAATCATCACTATTGAGTAGTACGGTATAATAAAATAAATCAATAAAATAACTATAAAAGCTAATATCAACTAAGTAGGCCTACACTAAAAAACACATAAGACACACCGCACACAACAACATTCACATTTATAAATGTGCCTTACACAAGATGTGATACACACACAAAACTATGCTCTGTAGCAACATGGTTAGTGAGATTATGGCAGTTGGGATAAAAACTGTATTGAGTAGTCTGTTTGTTCTGGTTTTCATGGACCTGTATCTCCTGCCTGATGCAGTAGTTTAATCGGCGAGATGAGGTTTTTGCTATCTGTGGGCACTGGCGACTGGCCATCGGGAGGTTCGGGAGATTTCCGGAACGGTCCCGGGACGATTTTCAGCCGAGCGGCCGGCCGTAATTCTTTTCGATTTTTTTTTTTTTTTTTTTAATTATTATTATATATTATATATTTTTATGTTAAAAAATTTTTATAAAGTTAAGTAAGCCGTGATTTGGGGTGGCCTGCTGCCGGATAATTACTTACAGCAGCGAAACGCGAGCTCCTTGGCCTTGACGGTGAAAACGGGCCGATGTATATTACTGTCAATTAGAGGGGGAGCACCCCCACGAGTGTATGGGGGCAAGCGAAAGGCCAAGCGAGCGAGCCGAACGTGCCGCCTCCCAACTGGACTGCGCCGCGGGTCTGTTCATTTCTGATTGGCTCAGCCTGACACATGGCCGGGTCACTTACTTCTCGTTGATCTCACTGAAGTTACAGTCAGAAATACGAAAATGTCAAAAAGGAAAAAAGAGTGGTGAAGAGGCGAAAAAGAATTTGGGTGGCGCTCAGAAGGGTTGAGGTTGAAAAGAAAAAAATGTTCAGAGCAAGACGCAGCCAATTGTGCAAAAAGAACCGACCTATCCTTCCCGTGAAAAGCGCCAGTTGACGGCGACGCCCCTGTCAGCGAGACTGGTGAGGCGGGAACAGGACACAGCAACATAGCTATGACAGGTGCACTAGCGAGCATGTTTGGCAATCATAATAATGACTTTAAACTAAATTATGTAAGTACCAGAGACGTCGGAGAACTATTCATAATATTGCAATGACCACGGAAGAGCCAGTGAATGAAGTATTGATTAGAGAGCGATTTATTAGATACCACCGCTAATAAAACCATTGGAATACTTCAACACCGGTAACCACAGCAACGCACAACAAACCCCGGCCCGCCCCCATCTCCCAAACCCTGTGCGCTACAATATCATCAAACAGCTTTTGGCCTTTATATTATATATATATTATATTATATACTATTATATATAGAGCTAAAAGTATGTTTAAGAATTATAGTCTCTTAACTTTTATTATTATTATTGTTATTAGTCAAGTCCAGTGACAGTCGAGGTGATGCTGAGACACAGGGTGACTCCAGGCATGGTGGTGATGCAGGTGGAGGGAGAAGAGAGGAGTGCTATGGAGCAGAAACCAGCAAACAAACAGTGAAAAGGTACAAGGCCAGGGCAATTGTTTTATGAATATAAATAAAAACAAGATTATGTTTAAAATGATAAAAATCATAAATTAAAGAATATCCACTATTGCAGATGTAGCTCTACAGTCAACCCAGGCAGAGTCAAGGTCCAGCAAAGGAGAAGTTGAGCTAGCTATTCACCCAGATGAGGATGAGGGATTTTCCTTTTTGTTGACCGGCCCAGCCTCAAGATATTTTTCCAAATTCTTTAAACTTCCACCCTCAACCAACCCACCAGAAAAAGGTGTTAGCATTTCTATGAAGACGAAAGATGGGCATCAACAGAAAGTGGGCTCACATACTGTCAAAGAGACAACTCTCTGTACTGTTCAGTATGTTTGGCCTATGCAAAGCCATCTGCAAGTGACAGCACATTTATTAAGGGGGGGATGACAGCCTGGAAAGCATGTTCATCAAGAATAGAAGAGCATGAAAGAAACAAAGGCCATAGAGATAGTGCAGAGGCATATTTTTATGAAAGCCAGCCAAGCAGACATAGCAAGCCTACTTTGTGGAAAACACAATCATCTTCTGCACCGGGATCAGGTCAGGAAGAAACGCCAAGTCATGGATCGTGTGATAGAAGTGATCAAAGTTTTAGGGAAGTGTGGTCTAAGCTATAGAGGCACTGAATTTGAAGCAGCATACACCTGGGAGAAGTTCGCTGTTGACCATGGAAACTTCTTGGGAAATGATCATTCCTATTCAAATTCAGATGATTGTTGATGTCTCTCTCTCGCTCGGAACATGTGAAGGAATGTGTTCAAAAAGCAAAAGCCTAACATGACCAGTTGGTTGCGGAAGGGCAGAGAGTATCCCTGTGTAAACACTGCTTTCTCTAAAGACCTCTGTTAACAAAAGTTAATTTGACGTTCGATCAGTCACTTAATTAAGGAGAGCATATCTAGGGAGGTAAGAGCGGCAGGGATGTTTTCTGTGCAGATTGACACCACACAGGATGTTACTCCACAGGACCAATGTTGCTGTTAATCCTTCAGAGATATGTCAATGATGAAGTCCAGGAGAAGCTCATAGGTGTGGTTCAATGTGAGTCATCAACTGGAGAAATATTTTGTGTCGAGCTGGAAGTCTTTTGTGGAGCTACATAAACTGCTCGTCAAAGGTGGATATTGATCTTCAGAACTGTGTAGGCAACTCAACTGATGGTGCAGCAAACATGCAAGGCCAATACAAGGGGTTCTCTACCTTACTCTCATCAGAGTCTCCTAATCAGGTGCACATCTGGTGCTATGCACTGTGCTTTATATCTGGTTTTGGGAGACACCACAGGCATTGTTTATCGAAAGTGCATCTTCTTTTTTCTATTATATAAAATGATGTAGCTGTATGTTATATTAAAGATTCATACAAAAGCGTATGATAATGTCTGGGAGAAGGTGAGTGTGATGACAAGCCGACCCACAGAAGCTGTCTGGCTCTCGATTGAGAGAAACTAGGTGGTGGGCAAAGGACCAGGCTCTCAGCAAAATATTTGGCTTTTTTGGTAACCCCGACAATGCCTTGTTCGTGGACTTAATCCTAACACTGAAGAGGATAGTGGAGGATAAATCAATGAAACCACCTGTCAGAGCAAAAGCAAAGGGTTACTTTGAGGCCTTTTTGAAACATGAGACAATCCTGACTGCACAAATATTTCTGAGGATATTTGAGATCACCTCCCCACTCTCCAACTACCTGCAGACCAGTGGCATGGACCTAATCACTGCGCATCGCCTAGTAATGGGGGCCCAAGACAGCCTAAAAAAATGTACAAGGGACATGGATGCCGTGACAAAAGCCGCTAATGTCTTTGTTGAGTGGGCTAACGATAAGCTGGAGGAAAACGAATCCGAAGAGGTGGTACAGGCAGCTCTCCCTCAAAGAAAAATCAGAAAGAAAAAGACCATGCCAGGTGAAGAAGCAGAGGAAGAACACATATTGAGTGCAGAGGATCAGTACAGGATCAAGGTACACAACACCATTTTGGATACAGTGACTGAGAGCATCCAAACACGCTACTCTCTGCAAATGGAGCCCTTTATGATGATTTTGCCTGCCTCGACCCAAGGAACTTTGACACATTGAGAGTTAAAAACCTCCCATCTGAATCCCTGGAACAACTCAGTCGATGTCTCCTGAGATTTGACGACAGAGCCACACCTGGAAGGCTCAAGGCCGAGCTCTATAATCTGGCCAACCAATGGGAGAGAATAAAGTTGCCCCATTTGGAGTCCTACACTGTCAGGACTGCAGCAGAGCATACCAAAGATGGAGATGGCCTGGAGCTCGCAGTCACCAGCTGCACCTCCCTGTAAAGACTGTGCAATTTGTGTGTATCGGGTCCTTTCCAAATACAACCTTCTGACTGGTTCCTATCATGTCATTGGATTGGCCTACAAGTTCCTGCTGACACTCTCCTTCAGCCAAGTGGCCTGTGAGAGGACCTTCTCAACACTAAAATTTGTGAAGAACAGACTGAGAACCACCTTGACACAGGATCGTCTTGAGGCCTTCATTTATAATGTGCACCGAAAAAGAGATCCTGATGTCTCTAGACAACGATGAGGTCATTGACAAAGTTGCAGAGACCAGTGAAGTGCTCCAGCGCTTGCTGATGATGTGAGGTAGGACAGTCTGTTTTTTTTGTTTTATGAATAGAAATTAAAGCATAAGATTGTGTTTGAAATGATAAAAAAAAGAATTTCCACTATTATCTTTAATGTATTGGCCTGCTAAATTAGAATTATTTGTTACTTGTCATTTTCATGCAGATGTAGCTCTACACCGGCAGATTCAGGGTCCAGCGGAGAGGAAGCAGAGCGAGCTCTACACCCAGATTATTTTTTGCTGACAAGCTGTTTGTTTTCTCTAACTATATAAATCCAACTATATCAATCAAGGAAAGTTTGTCTGTCTGTGTGTATGTGTGTCCTAATTTTTCTCCCAAACGGCTTTACCTATCACTCTGAAATGTCGAATAGCCCCACCTGGCCAGAGACTGACTGACAATTTGACTAGGACCTACACTGACCATTTTTCTAATTTGTCAATGCAAACATTGGTTAAAAAAAAGCTTGATTAGTGATTTATGTGAAGCAGTAACCAGCAGACAATGTGTATGTGTGTGACAATTTTTTTCCACTAAAATAATTGTATTTTGCACTATTTAGATCATTTTCAGCCTTGATTTACCTTTCTAGGCACATGCAATTTCAAATATTTTGTACATGGACAAGATTGCTTATAAAATATTTCCCAGTGATCTTCACATTATTCTAAACACATGCACATCCCAACATTGACATGCAGTTGCAATGCACATATCCACGGATAAGGACTAGTTTTTATTATTTTACACCGTGGCAAAATTCCACGCACGCTATTCCCGCGGCCTCATAAAAGGCCTCTCCATCCCAAAGTCCCGGGCCAAATTTTTGTCCCAGTCCACCCCTGTCTGTGGGGGTTGTTCCAACTCCGACCTCCTGTCCGACCATCACCGCGGTGAATTTAGTTTTAGGTTGGATATTCGACGGATATTCAGTCCAGTTCCAGCCGCGACTTCACGGAGATTTTGCCCGACACAATAGCAGCAGGAGAACGGTCAGCGCACCTCGCAGAGCCTCGCGGTGAATCGCTTGGAAACTGATTTAGGGACCGTCAATAAATTACTTCACGTAAAAATATCAATACAAAATACTTTGCAATTTTTTCAATAGTTTTCATTCATTTCATGTGACCCAGTGACTCCAAACCAGTATCTAATTGTATTATAAAACCAGAAGAATAAGACACACCACTTGTTATGGTATTTTATTGCTTCCTCTATTTTATATGAATATTAATATGCAGATATTTATCATATTTCTCTTTCAATAGCTTCCATGCCATGTGACCCAGTGACTCCAAACCAGTATCAATTTGTAGAAGTAAACCCTATGCATAAGACACACCACTTTTCATGGTATTTTAGCAATGGTGAAAACACACAAAATAAAAATACCATGAAAAGTGGTGTGTCTCAATGCATAGGGTTTACTTTCTACAATTAAATATTGGTTTGGAGTCGCTGGGTCACATTGCATGGAAAGCTATTGAAGAGAAATATGATAATTCCTGCATATTAATATTCATATAAAATAGAGGAAGCACTAAAATACATGAAAAGCCGGTGTGTCTTATGCCATACTGTTTACTTCTACAAATTGATACTGGTTTGGAGTCACTGGGTCTAATGGCATGGAAGCTATTGAAAGAAATATAATTCCTGCATATTAATATTCATATAAAATAGAGGAAGCACTAAAATACCATGACAAGTTGGTGTGTCTTATGCTTAGGGTTTACTTCTACAATTGGATAGGCTACTGGTTTGGAGTCACTTGGTCACATGGCATGGAAGCTATTGAAAGAAAAGTGTCATTTCTGAATATTAATATTCATATAAAATAGAGGAAGCAATAAAACACCATAACAAGTGGTGTGTCTTATTCTTCTGGTTTAATAATACAATTAGATACTGGTTTGGAGTCACTGGGTCACATGAAATGAAAAATATTGAAAAAAAACTGCAAGTATTTTTGTATTGATATTTTTACCGTGAAGTAATTCATTGACAGTCCCTAAATCAGTTTCCAGCGATTCACCGCGAGGCTCTGCGAGGTGCGCTGACCGTTCTCCTGCTGCTATTGCCGGGCAAATCTCCGTGAAGTCGCGGCTGGAACTGGACTGAATATCCGTCGAATATCCAACCTAAAACTAAATTCACCGCGGTACCGATTTCACAGTTTCCCCGATCGGAGAAAGGATGGAGCAGGCTTTCGAGCCTGGGTGCATTTTGTTCAGGTGAAGAGAAAGGACTTTTTTTTCGCCTGTCACCAAATACTCGTTCATTTGCGCGGCTCACTTTAGACCTGAGGACTATGTTTCCGGGGACATGATGGAGTTCAAGATGGGTTTTCGGAGCGAGAAAAGAGTGAGGCTGAAAGCCGGTGTGATTCCCTTCAATTCATGCCGCTCCAGCCGCAGCCTTCGGGCTCAGCCACCGGCGGCAGTGAAGATCACGGACCGGTCAGAGATTCAACGATTCGGAAACGTTACTATACTACTACTACTATATACTACTATATACTTTACTATACTATACGATACTGCCTTTAGGATAGGGAAACAATATCGTTTCGCATTTCCCACACAAGCACCTATCAAAATGAAATGTGAGGTGAACTTCGCTCGTTTCTTTCAGTTTGATCGCGCACTCTCTTGCTCGCCCACCCGTCCGTCCGCCCTCCCTCCATCCCTCCAGTAGTAGTTATGTAAGAGATAGTGTGGAGTTATACATCCTGTAGATTCATATATAATCAAGTACTAGCAAAGTTATGCCTGTTAAATATTTGAAACGTGGCCATCATTTTGCTGTCATTAGCTTAATATTAACTCAAGCTAATGCCAGTTTACTCCACCAAGACACCTGCCCAATTCTCCACTGATTCTTCCTGACACAACTCTATCTCCCTCCTATTGCCATGGTGTCTCCCCCTATTAGGTGGTTGCTGTTCTCCCTCACGGCTAGCTGGCTCAAAATTGTACGGAAGTGGTCCGAAACTGTTATCCATTGTTATGTTGCCTATGTAGTCTATGATGATTAGAACGTCCGTCTACCAATTCCTACGTCACGCTTGAAAACGAGCGTTTGAGATGCGGAAGTAAAATTGTATCACACAAAACCGGCTCAAGATGCCACCTTGTAGTGTGTAGATTTATTAATAAAAACTAAAAAATCGTGTATTCGAATTTTTTTCCTATATGATTCTTCACTGTAGTATCTAACTTCCAATACGCACTTTAACGGTTTACTTTCCTACCCGACTGGTGCACTCTGCTGCTGCGTCTTCCCTAAGAGTCGACCGTCGTCCAAACGATAGTGTGTCACATGTTAGGGGGGGGGGCTTTGTTGAGACGTCTGAAAGGAGGGCCTTGATAGATACTTTCAAAAGCTTCCGCTAGTTTATCAGAAATGTCGACCCTACCTCTAAGGTTGCAATATGGATTATTTCAATGAGCTCTTAGCTTAACATATCTGTAGTCAATGCTGACAGCATCCAAAATTCAATATAATATTGTAAGACTGAGCTGTAGAGTGACACTTATGCCGTGTATCCACAAGCGGTTGCGCTCGGCCCAGCACGCCTAGGCCCAGTAGTGAAGGTGCGGTTTGGCCCAGCTCAGTTACGGTGTGAGTACCAAATGTGTTCGGCTGCCAGATCGGTTCGGGGGGTCCTAGATGCGCAATGATGACGCACTTTCTGTAAACGATATCATTAAATGCGCATGCGCATAGTAAAACGCAGACATGTTTTTCCGCTCTTTAGGTAAGTATTAACGATCTCCTTTTTTTTCTAATCTATGAATAATAATCAGATTAATGGCTAACATGCCAATAAAGATTTAAAAAATATACATAATTTTAACCTTTTCAAATAAGCCTATAAAAGAGGCGTTTCTATGTGACTAAACACGCCACAAACTACTCGAAGCAGCATAATTGAGGAATAAAACAAAATAACTACATCCAACTTATAATAAAGCAAAAAAACAAAAATAAATAGAAATTTTAAAAAATGAACTAAATTTGAATGAAGTTGTGGGGGGGGCTTTTGTAGGTGATACTTACCCTTTCTCTAATACCATTGAATTAATTGTTTTCTGGCCTTAATTCTGAAAACTGACTTTGTCTTTGTTTATTTCATTTATTTTCACAGAAATGGAAGCGTTTTATACTGAAGTCAAGCATTACCTCAATCTAAAAACATACCACAGTTTTAACAACAACCGCCCCAAACCCAGAGCGCAGGAAGGCCAACATTAGAAGACCTACCTTCTGAAAGATAAGTCACAGTGTGTCAAACGCAAATGCACATGTGAGCCAGTTTATCACAAGTATTCTGTATTGGCACTATTCCTTTGCTTTTTTCCTCCAAGTACTGCCCAAAACATTTGCTTGTATTTAACCTTTATTTGTAACTTGGCAATTTCACTAGATTTCCTGAAGCTACTTGTTGTCATAATGTTACCTAACCACAGATTGTACATACAATGCTATATCTCCAAGAGGGAGATAAAGCTTACCCAACTCTGGCTCTGGTGTGTTCCACCTTCAGGAACATAGTGTCCACTGACAGGTTCAGAAGACAGGCACATTTTCTGTGGCTCAACAGTAAGTGCATCAGTGTACAATATCCTAATTTAATATAATAATGTAATGTCCTGTGGGGTCTATACATGTTTTCACTGCTCTATAAAATAAATGTGCTCTTTCATCTTACACATTGTTTGTCACAGGCGTCACAACATGGTGTAGAGTGTCCGCCAACTACAGAGCAGAGTTCTACACCATGTACAGTATTAGGACCTGCATGGTATGTGGTCGGCTCTCCAAAGTCTGCACAGGTTCTTACCTTCGATAATAGGGACTTTAAGCAGCAACGTTTTATGGGAGGCAACGGCATTGGGTTGCCGTAATATAACTCAAGTATCACTTAGCCACTCTCTACTTGCTTGACAAAACACCCATTCCTCCTTATAAACAGACGGACTACTGGAACGGGAGGTGATAACATAAATTCCAGAATGCCATAAGTTGGTCTCGAGGTAGCCCTCCACTCAACTGTTGCTGCTCCAAGTCCCTGATCTTATGTGTCAGTACATGAAGTGTTGAGGTCATACCTGTATAGACCGCATGCAAAGTGTGTGGTTAGACTATAATTATTTTTTTGCTGTTTTAGGAGGTATTGGTACAGGGAAAAGAGGCAAACTGGAAGGAATATATTCCGACAGCTACGACGGGGGGTACTGTGATGACATCTGCAGTCCTAAGATCATAGGTATATTTAAGTTGTAAATATGGATACAAATCCCTGACGAGACTAATTGTATGAAGTTGAAGGTCCCAAGATAAATATACTGTATCTGCACACCTCTGCTTCTTTCAGATGGCATTCCCCCCCCCCCCTTCCCGTCGAGAGGAGTGGAGATATGGCTTGATGACTGTTGTTTTCAGAGCCTGTGGGAATAAACCTGTGCGATATTGCCACTGCAGGCTACATGAATAAAAGTATAATAATATACAAATATGTCAGTGTGTGTGCCCGTGTGTCTCCAAAGACATACACTGCAATTCACATACACACATACAGCTCAATGTAAATCCATAAAAAACTGCATGTTTTGATCCCACGGCCAATTGAGGATATAGTCATGAGTGTGCTAACACATTATATACATTCTTATAGGCCTACCTTGAAATTTTTACTATTTTACAGATGTTTTTTAAATTATAGAGCAAAGATACCCCTAGTGGAAACAAGGAAAATGTTACATTTTTTTATTGTTAATTAGGTTGTATAGGCAAGGATACAATTCATTGAACATCTGGAAAATCATCAAAAAAAAACAATTTTCAAGGAATAGGATGAATATCTAATATGAACACATTCATGAATTCATCCTCAATTCACCATGGGATCTAGACATGCCGTTTTTTTATGGATTTACATTTAGCTGTTCCTCAGTTGTATCAATGTATTGTCTTATTTATTCTGTTTTGTATGAGCAAATAAAATCTCAATCATATGACTGTCCAAGTTCTTCATTTTCAGTTAATAGAAACTAGAAAATGTATATATATAGAAAATATTAATTGTGTACCCTTATCACAGAAAATACTGTCTTAATATCGAACTTTAACAATGCCAATCCTTACTTTAACGTATGTGAAAATAAAAATATGCATTCATCAGTGCTTTTAGACATGTTTCCAATGGCTTTGTGAGAGAACGGGCTCCGTTCAATGAAATCAAAACCAAAACTGATAGAGCACCTTTTCCGGGTTTTGTCCGTTGGCTAGTGTCGATACGTCAAGTGTCAATACGTCATCTGTAAGCGCAGGACCCCGAGCCGATCTGGCAGCCGAACACATCTGGTACTCACACCGGCTGGCGTTTCCACCGCAGACAGTACCCTTATGGTAGGGCGGGTTTTAAGCAGGATGGCGATAGTAACGTAAGCATCGTGACCTCATAGCAGCCCGACAGTGTAGCCTGCTAATAAATCCAAGAAAATTAAGAATGCGCACAATGAACAAAGAACAATGTAGGACGTTCAAGAATGAGGTGAAACTTTTGCTCCACATTTTCTTCAAAAAATGAAGCTTTCGTTCTGGTCCAGAAATACCTCGCTGGGTTTGTTTATTATCCCCGTCGCATGAAAGGGACGGTTATGTCGACCAATCAACAGACAGCGCGTGTAGCTCCAACTTGTTGGCAGCCTTTCAGACGTCTCAGTACCCAACGGAGGAGAACTGCCAGACTGCTCATCACAGTCTGGACCCCACCCAGTTTTGCTGGTGAAAACGCGAACCGTGCCGCACCTTTGCATACCGAACCGCCGGTGCCATTAATGGCATTATTTGATTCTGAAAACCTCTCACCTACTAAACTGGTAGTGGCTCAATCATACAATACAAAAAGAAATAAAATGTAAGGGATTTAAACAGATTAAAAGAAACAAATGTTGTTCTAATGCTCTTTCTTTCTCTCTCTCTTACTTTGATGAAACTGTGTCTCAGCGTGACAGTAGTGCAGAGATCGAGTTTAGCAACGAAAAAGTGAAATACTACATAAAATGGACCTTTGGGTGGTTTATTAGCAGACATACGTAGCTTATTGTCAAGCTATTTAAGCATTAAAAGGAAGCCATATAATGAGGCGACACTGTGCCAGAGATGTCCAGATTCTAAATGCATTATTAGTTTCCAAAAGAATTGAAGACAAAATGAAGACGGTCTAAAAAGGAAACCATTGTTATTAATTTCTTTAAATCGGTCATGACATCTGCTGACGCTGCCCTGTGGTGAGCCAAGTGAGATAACTGATGGTCTTTGCACACACACTTTCAGGAATGAAAATTTGTTGTGCCATCCAAATGTTTGTTTTAACCAAATAAAAAAGTATAAATATAAAAAAAGTGAAAACGATCACTGAATCAATCCATCCTTCATCTTAGGATACGCTTTCCTCCAGAAGGAGAGGGCTGGAGGGAGCGTGTGTGTTGGTTAGGGGGGTGGGACCAACTGCGGGGGTCACATTGTCCTTTGCAGCCTGCTGGTCCAGAAGTGGGTCCTGATGACAAAACAAAATGAAGAAACTTATAGCTTCTGTGAAAACCTTTTCAGTTTGAAGGAAATTTACAACCAAACAGCAAGCCTGAAACAACTATCAGGCTTGTTCAACCTTTACCTTCATAAGATATTTACCTCCTTATGTCTGTAAAGTCCTAGTTGAAAGTGACAACACAATACATCCAGCAGGAAGCCCGTCATTCCATGAAGCATGCCTGAAAAACAGTCAGAGGACATCCTAACATTGGAGCCATTATTATAATAATTCAAGGGGGGGGGGGGGGGTATGATGATTTTGTAGGTGAAATTAGTCTCATTACTGAAATAATTATGCAACTCTCCAGAGGTCCATTTCAACCATCTGGTCCTCTCCAGGTTTAGGGGCCGTCATAATGAGCCCGCCTACGTGACGGCCTCTTCCTCCTCCTCCTCCTCCTCCTCTCCAGGTGTAAGGGGCCGTCATAAAGAGCCCGCCTACATGATCGCAGTTGACTTCAAATCAATTTGGTATGTTGTACGTCCTGGCACTTAGTGATGGCGGTGGGCATAGACGCGCGGCTTGGGACTCCAGACCACCCCTAGGGCAGTCAGACCATGTGTCCATCCTTCTGATTCCAGTGTACACCCCCATCAGGAAAAGTACTACCATCACCACTAGGACAGTCAGAACCTGGCCAGCAGACTCCACGCCAGTCTCTATGACACCGGAAGGGAGGAATACGAGCATGAGGCCCTGGAATGGTTCACATCAACGGTCTTCCAACATGTCAGGAGCTGTGCAGACTTGTTCACCGTGGACAAGTGTGTCAGGGTTTACCCCAACACAACGCCATGGATGAACAGAAAGGGGCTGCAGCTGCTCAGGGAGAGAGACTCCGCCCTCAGGTCAAAGGACAAGGCCTTCTACAACATCGCCAGGGCCAACCTGAACCGAGGCATCAAAGAGGCCAAGGGCGGACCTCAAGGGCAAGATGAAAGACTGCTTCTGGAGCAACGACTCGAGGCGGGTGTGGCAGGGGTCCAGCACATGACCAACTTCAGAGCCAACAGGCTCACCGCCTACGGGGATAACCCACAGCTGGCGTAAGATCTGTACTCCTTCTACGCACGGTTCGAGATGGGGCCGAGGGGGGAAGCCACATCACAGCCCCCAGCAGCCTCACCCACTCAGAACACGAGGTGAGATGCACACTGAAGGCGGTGACCCCAGAAAGCAGCGGGGCCGGACGGGGTCCCGGGAAGGACCTCAGACCCAGCTCGGGGACTCCTCAGGGCTGCGTGCTGAGCCCCCTGCTCTACACAAACACACACGACTTCACCCCCGTCCTACTTAGTAATGACATCACAAAGTGTGCGGACGACACCACCGTGGTTGGCCGCATCTTGGGGGGAAATGAGACTGCATACCGGGACGAGGTGGAGCAGCTGACCAACCAGTGCAAGACTAATAACCTACTGCTGAACCAGCTCAAAACCCGGGAGGTCATCATCGACTTCAGGAGAAGAAGACTGCGATCCAGCCCCTGCTCATCGATGGTGGCTGCGTGGAGAGGGTCGCAGCCTTCTGCTTCCTGGGGGTGCACATCCAGGAGGACCAACACCACAGCCATCATCAAGAAGGCACAACAGCGACTCTATTTCCTGAGAGTCCTCAGGAACCTTAGGGAGGAGCTGCTTGGGACCTTCAACCGCTGTTCAGTGGAGAGCATCATCACCTACTGTATCTGCGCGTGGTTCTCCAGTTGCACAGCTGCAGAGAGGAAAGCACTTACAGCGGGTCGTTAGCTCGGCCCCGAAGATCACCGGCTGCCCTCTCCCCTCTCTGGAGGAACTGTGCAACACCCGCTGCCTCAAGAAGGCTACCAAGATCTCCAAGGATCCATCCCACCCGGGTAACAAACACTTTGTGCTGCCGCGCTCAGGGAAGCGGTTCAGGACTATGGCTGCACGGACAAACAGACTTATATCTAGTTTATACCCCAGGGCCATCCAGGCGCTGAACGTTGCCAACACCTGACCTCTCGTACTATCACGCACACGCACATAACATGTGGCAGCTACTACGCAACTGTGCAATTCCCTACAGTGAACCATCTATTTATCAATTCATCTACCAGCCTCACTCACTTTCTGAGGACTTCTGCAATATTGGGTTATCATGTTTACAAGTCATTCAACTGCACTTTAACTCAGTTTTAGTAATATTTATAGGTACGTTCCTTGTCCTCTCTTTTTTAAGCACCAGGGGAGGCTCTCCCAAATTTCGCTATACCCGGACTTTTGACTAATACAGATCATTCTTTCATTCATTCCACAACACCACAGCGCTGCCAGTCCGGAGACACGTCATCAGACTAGACGTCTGGTTCTGGGTTAAAGGTGACGTGATGACGGGTTTAAGCCGTGCTGGGCTGTACACTGGTGGGAGCCATCTCATGGAGATCACAGCGCAAAGTTCACCCTGATAGACACTCATCAGGTGAGGGATGACGAGAAAAGGAAAATGAGCATTGCCTTATTCCCAGCCTGTTATGTTTGATGAGGAAGACCCACTACACCAGCAGTAGAAAAAGAAAAACACCACCTATGCAATTAAACATTTTACAATTTCAGGTGGTTTCCTCTTCAGATGGCTGTATACAGATGATGGTAGTGACGAAGGACAGGCCGATACTACGACTGAATCAGGAAGGCAGGGGTGCGACCAAAGGGGTCCCCCTTCATGAGGGGTTAGTGACCCCCGTGGCCGGTCTGGAGCTCGTCTGTACCTGTGGTGGAGAAGATTCCTCCGACGATGCCACAAAGGCGCACCAGGAACTTCCAGAGGGGCATGTGCTGCTCGGTGACTCGGACCATCAGGGAGCTGATGTCATACTTCATGAAGACCCCAGACACACCGTGACTGCCCGCAGCATGGTTGATCGGCCGCTCCTATGGCACAAGGGTAGGGCCCAACATCAGCAAAAGGACAGATGGAAGGCAGCCAGGCGGCCAGCCAGGCAGGCAGCCAGGCGGCCAGCCAGGCAGGCAGCCAGGCAGACAGCCAGGCAGGCAGACAGCTAGGCAGGCAGACAGCCAGGCAGGCAGCCAGGCAGACAGCCAGGAAGGCAGACAGCCAGGCAGACAGCCAGGCAGGCAGCCAGGCAGACAGCCAGGCAGACAGACAGGCAGCCAGACAGGCAGAGCAGCCAGCCAGGCAGACACATACGCGCTCAGTGACGGAGTACTGGTGTGTATCAGCGGCGATCTGGTAGGTATTGAGTTTGGTGGGGACTATGGTGATGAAGTACTGGAACATGTGGTTATCTGGACAGAGAAAGGCATCCATTAGTTAGTCAACATGAAACCAGCACAGGTGATACAAGGAGGAAAGAAAATCTTCTTCTAATAAAGGGCATTGTTGTTACTTATGCCTTAGGGGGCGCTCTAAGGCCCCTGCTAAGTGTAACCTGTAACATTGTCCTCCCCGAGTAAATGATTAATTGATTGGTTAATTGGATATGTCTCGACCTGCATTCTTGTGTCACTCCATTGCTACAAGTTATCCTTATATTATCCTGAACATAATACATATAGTGCCTCATGAGGGGAAAATATCGAATAGTAAGGCCTGGTCCCAGGGCGGGACCTAGGGGGGGGGTGACCGAGGGGGGGGGGGGGGGGCGGGACCTAGGGGGCGGGACCTAGGGGGGCGGGACCTACGGTCAGGCGAGATCTTCTCCGTCCCGTCCAGGGGGTTGATGGTTCCATGCAGTTTTTCTCCAAAAGAAAGATGGTCGATACGGTGGGAAAAATTGTAGGCTGGAAAAAAAGTCAGATAGTATTGTGTCTACATACAAGTATAGTTAGCAGATGTCTCAATCTGGTGCATAATTCCACATAAATATACATTATGTTAAATATACATCATAAATACGTAATGTCTGCTGTGTGTAGAGTTCCCTTAATGGACTTACAGTCGTGACTAACGAGGGCCGCCAGGTGAGCATGCCCTCTGGGATGTGGGATAGCCCTGTGGGGTCAAGGGTCAGAGAGTATCCTGAGAGTGGGAACATTCACGCTGATGTAGCAGATGAATCCAGATACTGAGTTGGATTTGGATACATGTAGGTATATTGATAGGTATGTACATACTTTCCCACAGTGATGTGGAAGTTTCCGGCCACCTTGTTGACGTACAGGTGCCCGTGTATCCTGCAGGCAGCTTGGGGCGCGCTAGGCTGGTCCTCCCTGGACCAACGTCAACAAAACATCTTACAGAGCCATTACACAACCAAGAGACACTACCAAAACTTTCACCACCTCTCCCCCCAATCACAGGTGATTTAATCCCTGCTGCTGATGAGAGATTCAATCAACACTCCAACCCATACGTTGTGCGGCCAGCAGGGAATTTGCGGGGTTAGCGTCTGCTTTAAGTTATCCGCTTCCATTAAGTATCAGGAGTTACAGCCGCCTAGCTCCTGTTCATGTGACGGGTATACACTTTGAATACTTTCCAAAAGTAACAACACCACCAGATTGTAGTTTAACCCGCATATGAATTACGCTGTGATTATGATGCACCGTTGATAAGTTAATAATTCAGTTAATATGGATTAACCACGCTCCTTTTATTTCCCGCAAGCCCCGTCTCCGACCCCGACTGTTGATCAGACAGTAAATACTTTTCATCTTCATCCTGTTTTTATCCCCCTCCCTGCTAAACATCTGTCTCTAGGAGCATTGATGTGGATATCAGGCCATGCCAACATCGTATCCTACTACACAAGGTTAGAGGGTGAATACAAAGATGACTCCTCCCGAAATCATTTAGTCCTTTTGAAATACGAATGGCCACACGGAGTTGCATATGCATGCTGCATGGGAAAATGTTCTTCTACCTCCATTGCTTGCATTAGCAAATGAAAGAAAATAAGACTCATAAACGAGCGTATCAGAGAAGCCTTACCAACTGACGTCATTTGGTTAATTAGTATTCATGGCCTTGCCCAACTTGGCTTGTAACTTACCATAGAAAGACAGTATTGAGTTGGCGGCCAGGCGACACGGAGCCAATATCGGCAGGTAGGAGGTAACAGCAAGGTGCTAACAAGTTTGTGCCTGTGCTATTTGTGGCGATAAATCACCGTTGCATCTCTTGGCCAAGAAAGATTTTAGGAAGAAACGGTTGAACCACTATTTCAACATTTAGTGACAAGGAGGAGAAAGGGATTGTTGCCGGGCAGCGCTTAGGCACCTCCGCCTCCTGCAGCGCCGAGGCAGTGGTCCCTCGGCAGCGGGAAGCGGGGCTCAAGCGGGAGACATTCGCCGCCAACAATCCCTTTCTCCTCCATGTCGTGGTTCATGTTCTTGAGGGAGTCAAAGCCATGGCTGAGATAACCCCCACTACGAGTCTCGTTGTAGAAATACCAGAGACGAGAGTCCGACGTGTTATGCGCCATAACACCAAAAGCAGAACGGTTATCCTAATAACAAGGAAGTGTACAACACTTGCGTTACAGTCCTGGAGCTCTATATCTGAATAATATATAATACATATCACAGCCAAAAGCTGTGTGCACCTCCAGGCGATATTATGAATCACAAACGACTTTGTCGGGTTCTGCGACGTCTCTGGTTCTTCCACTTTCACGTCAATCTAAAGTAGACTGAACCGCACGCTGCCGGCTGCCAGGCGGTGGTGCCTCGCGGCAACCGGCGGCATGTCGCAGTTCATGTACTTCAGGGAGACAAAGCCAAAGTTCCTTTCCCCCAATTCCTTCTTAACCATGGCTGAGATAACCCCCACTACAGTCTCGTTGTGGAAATACCAGAGACGTCAAAGAACCGACAAGAAACACTTGCGTTACAGTGTGTGCATTCACACACACACACACACACACACACACACACACACACACACACACACACACACACACACACACACACACACACACACACACACACACACACACACACACACACACACACACACACACACAGTCGTGTCTCATTGGCGGGCCAAGTCTCTGGGCGGGCCAGGCAGAGTAAGGGGAGGAGCTTACTACAGTGTGACGACATAAGAAACCACATTCCAAATCAGCACGCAAAAAGGCTCAGTTTTTTTTCAAAGGCGAGCAGAACACCCAGTGCTCGTTTTACACCGAAGCAAGTTTTAGGGGGACCATAGGCAGGCTGGGGGAACTCATATTTATGTTAGAAAACCTCATAAAGTGAGATTTTTATGCCATGGCACCTTTAAATCTTTTCTCAAGTTACTGCCATCTCTGAAAAACACCAATGTTTAATAGTATGGATTCGTTTCTCCACTTGCTTGCGGACATTGCTGTATAGTTTTGGCATCTCAATTTGTGTGTGCGGGCAGGTAACGCGTACCTGGGATCGAGTGGTTTGACCATCTCTTTAAAGCCCTTTCTATTGACATTTTGAAAGGGAACCATGTCCTTACACAGGTAAACCGTGACAGTGTTTATTATCTCGTTCCACCACTGGCATTTTGTCGTAAGGACTGGCTTTGGAAAATGCTTGTGGAAGCAATGTCTGATATGCAGAGACAGCTTCATGCTACCAGCGTCTGTCTCGTACGGTGTGGAATGAGAGCTTGTGAAGTGACTATTGCGCAAGCACGCTTGCTGCGCACTTGCGCAATAGCATACTGCCTGAGAACAGTATCGCTGTCAAATCTGTCCCTGGGAAAAGTAACTTTTCGCCGACTTGAAAAAGAAACTATGTTTTGTTACCATATTTCCAGTAGTTGCGCGTAACTTTACTTTTTACATGAAAAAGTAGTTATGTTACTGTATTAACGCGTGACTTACTTTGTTACGCGTTACACACAACGCTGTCTACCGATCACACCGGTCTCACGGTAAAGTCAAAATCCGTACCATAGCGCAAATTCACACTGGTGTTCTTTCTATACCGTTTATACCGTAC
The DNA here is from genome assembly GCA_900291075.1 of Melanogrammus aeglefinus. NCBI lineage: Eukaryota > Metazoa > Chordata > Actinopteri > Gadiformes > Gadidae > Melanogrammus > Melanogrammus aeglefinus. The sequence continues at coordinate 6,635 of OLKM01004046.1, read as the reverse complement.
AACCCTACTTCAAGTTGACGTTGAGTTTTGAGTTGAGACCCGCGCGGTAGACAGGCGTCTCATCCCAAGCTCAGTTGGCACTGTGTGCTTCAAGATTCTGAAGGAAGTACTGAGATTCAGATTGGCCCAGAGAAGTGCCAATTATAACAATTATCCAATAATGTTTGGCATTTCTAGCCTGCATGGCATGCATATGAAGGCCAGCCTCCCCCCCCCCCCCGATTCAAGTGAATGACCCAATAGACCAAGAAAACGGCAAGTGGCTTATGTGTGGAGGGGGAGGGTCCTAGAGATTAAATATCGAGCGTGCGTAAACGTCTCTGTAAGCAAACTACGGACTCGTTCTTCCGACATGCGGCTAGTGTGCCAGTGTCAGAGTCCTGCACGGGTCTTATTTTGAAAACTCGCACCCGAGATACTTAAAACCGCATCCGACCCGTGTTCCGATAGAAGCGCGAATGACATTCCGCACCCGACCCGCTATAAATTGATATCGCCGCCCGCGACCCAAACCCGAAGAAAAATTTGACACATTATATGGAATGCCAGGGAAATACACAATGTTGTGTTTGTTTGCTTTAGATTGCTGTGCAAAAAAAGCACATCATTCACTGTTGACGGTTTTAGTCGACTCCTCCAATCCTGAATAACATATCCAGCACCGGAGAAGTCTCGATCACAATTGCAAAACCTGCGACCGACCCCGCGCTGTTTAGGCGGCCGACTCGACCCACACCCGTGTCCGACACTGTACATCATTTTTCACCGGTTTCATCCAAATAGTGAGGGTCACCCATCGGGTACCCGGACCCGGTTAGGACTTCATGTGCCATAAAGGGCTTTTCCCACGGGAGGCGTTTGTCGTGCTGCTGCGATCGCAATGGAGCGGCGTGCTGGCAGAGAGGAGGAGCGGCGAGCTGGCAGAGAGGAGGCGCAGCATCCTGTCAAGCGGCACGACAAGCCGGCGCACTCACGTGAAATTGCCGCTTCCGTGCTCGGCGAACACATGCGCGCACACGTGGAAACAGTTGGTATAGATGAGAATCACAATAAAATGTGGCACTGAATTTGAAACCGCAAATTGTAATTTCTGCACAGATTATCAAAATATGTATTAGTAATTCAGTGGAAAAAAAAGGAGAAAACCACATTGGCAAATTGATTTACGGTGTGTGCCCCTACAATGTCTGGTAGTACCCCTAAAATGTTCAGTTGTGGGCCACAGTGCTCCTAGTGATAAAGTTAGCCTGGAGCCCTGGCGGGGCTAGCCAGTGTAGGTTAGGGTGGTAGCTGGTGTACCTGGGGGGTAGAGAGCTGGGAGAGTCCTTCATCAGAGACTTGAAGAGAACGTGCTGGAGAGAATGCTCCTCTCGTAGCCTCTCCTGGATGTGCTGCAGCGTCCTACCCAGCACAAACAAACACACAAACCCTCAGTGTGGCCGCCAGACGACGAGCCTCCTGCCACCTGCTCATGACAACAGGCCTATGAAGAGGTGCACCTCATGCGCCTTCCACAAATAATGGATCAAGAATTGAAACAGGGAACAAATCAACAGGTGGGCTCTTGAGTGTGAACCAGCTGAAGGGGTGGTGTGAGGGTCTGACATGGGGTGTAAGGTGGGTCGTACATGTGCCAGAACCTCTGCTGAGGTGATAGTTCAAAGTTGACCTAAGCATAACGAAAACAAATCATACAAAAAAATTAATGTCACAAAGAATTAAATAATAATAATCAAGTCATTATCATGTTTGTCTACCGTACGACTTTCACACGAGTAAACAAGCAGCTTACAATGAGGAAAATTAGATTAAAATACATCTAGGAGAGAACAGGTAAAATGGGAATGCAACAAGCTCTAGAAATAGTTCCTTATTGTGCTACCTAGTTGGTATGTAGAATAAGGTACAGTGAATAGCAGCTTGTTTGTATAGTTGACTCTGGTAAAGCCTGAATAACTGCCTACTCACCGGTTCATAATTTAAACCATCTGAGGCAACCATGGTCTCAGCCAAATCCAAGACGTCTGCTCCTATATCTGTAAATATACAACACAAAGAGTTAATGACACGCATGGATTACAGTGGGGATTAATTGAATAAAGCACGAATAAAGATGGATCTATACTTACATTGACATTTCATTGCCACTGTTATATCAACATTAAGTCTCAGTTTGCTGTAATGCAGAGGAAAATAAACCACAAAGCCATTCATTGAATGTGGCAAACTGTTTTATGGATCAATTCTCAGAAGTTAGATATTTAGAAAGTAACTCTACTTGCTACCTCTTAAAGTCTTTATCAACTTCATATTCATAATGCATCCAGGTTTCTCTGTAGACGAAGAACTCCAGGAAGGCGAGTATGAGCATGAAGGTGAAGGCCATCAGAGACACTGGACGGACAGCGGGAGGGTCAGACAGGGTAACACAACCATGAGAGCGCAGGTATCGCCGCAGGTGGGATGCCTTTTACCTGTTCCCCCGCTGGCCGTGGTTTCGACATAGCTATCTGGCACTTTGGGGAAAGCATCCAGACCCTTCACCAAATGCAGAGCCTTCTTCCTAGTGAGCCTCCTCATGGTCGACCTGTAGAGCAACGCACAGCTTCAAACCACATCGTCCAGCAAGTTATGTTGTACTATAATAACTCAATGTTGTACTACAATGACTATGTTGTACTATGTTAACTCAATGTTGGACTACAATGACTAAATGTTGTACGGTAACAACTAAATGATGCGGCTATGGTTAAGCAATGGAGCAAGGCATAAACGTCTACCTTAATGATCTACCAACGTAAATGAGTTTTGTTCAGAAGCACCAGTGAGCACTAGCAGTCAAAAAGCCCTCAGCTGCAGCGGAGTCTCCTCGAGCGTCGTGTGAGGGCGGACACCGAGCCGCGGAGTTCCGGGTCAACTAGAGGCACGGAATTCACTTAGCGCCCCCGTTTGGTGACAATGGAGATTGTTTTATTTTTATTACACGGCTCTCCTCAGGCATAAGTCTTGTGCGTTTCGGCCGACCGTCCAGACGGAGCCGGCGGATCCGGTGCCCGAAACCACACATTTCTGAAACCATGTCCCAGGTGGTTTCAAATCTATCCGGACCTATGCGGTATCGTGTTAGGATTTGTGTGGACGCCTGAAACGCAAACGATGACGTCATTAGCCCCCCACCAGCTGGGGGACGTCAGAGATGCGTTGAATTTTTTTATTTTTTTATTTGTATACTTTTGGTAGCTTTCAATGCAGCCCTATTGATAAATTGAATTAGGCCTACTAACTGTACATTAAAAATGTAGGAGCTGCTGCCACCGCGGTGAAGATAGTTTTAGGTTGGATATTCGACGGATATTCAGTCCAGTTCCAGCCGCGACTTCACGGAGATTTGCCCGGCAATAGCAGCAGGAGAACGGTCAGCGCACCTCGCAGAGCCTCGCGGTGAATCGCTGGAAACTGATTGAGGGACCGTCAACAAATTACTTCACGTAAAAATATCAATACAAAATACTTGCAGTTTTTTTCAATAGTTTCCATTTCATGTGACCCAGTGACTCCAAACCAGTATCTAATTGTATTATTTAACCCGAAGAATAAGACACTTCACTTGTTATGGTATTTTATTGCTTCCTCTATTGTATATGAATATTAATATTCAGAAATGATACTTTTCTTTCAATAGCTTCCATGCCATATGACCCAGTGACTCCGAACCAGAATCCAATTCCTCATGTGGCTGGAGTGTGTCTGCAGTTCCTGCAAGACGAAGGCATTGATGCTATGGACTGGCCCGCCCGTTCCCCAGACCTGAATCCAATTGAGCACATCTGGGACATCATGTCTTGCTCCATCCACCAACGCCACGCACCACAGACTGTCCAGGAGTTGGCGGATACTTTAGTCCAGGTCTGGGAGGAGATCCCTCAGGAGACCATCCGCCACCTCATCAGGAGCATGCCCAGGCGTTGTAGGGAGGTCATACGGGCACGTGGAGGCCACACACACTACTGAGCCTCATTTTGACTTGTTTTAAGGACATTACATCAAAGTTGGATCAGCCTGTAGTGTGTTTTTCCACTTTAATTTTGAGTGTGACTCCAAATCCAGACCTCCTTAGTGAATTTGATTCCCATTGATATTTTATGTGTCATTTTGTTGTCAGCAAATTCAACTATGTAAAGAACAAAGTATTTAATAAAAATATTTCATTCATTCAGATCTAGGATGTGTTATTTTAGTGTTCCCTTTATTTTTTGAGCAGTGTATATATGTGTGTGTGTGTGTGTATATATACGCACAGTTTCTATATATAAATAATAGACATACACAAATTGCAGCTTGAAAATAGGTGAACCTCTTGAGCGTTATTTTATTTATTTTAATAATTCTTTATTGGAACAGAACCTGTTTACTTCTACAATTGGATACTGGTTTGGAGTCACTGGGTCATATGGCATGGAAGCTATTGAAAGAAATATGATAATTCCTGCATATTAATATTCATATAAAATAGAGGAAGCACTAAAATACCATGAAAAGTGGTGTGTCTTATGCTTAGGGTTTACTTCTACAATTGGATTCTGGTTTGGAGTCACTGGGTCATATGGCATGGAAGCTATTGAAAGAAAAGTATCATTTCTGAATATTAATATTCATATAAAATAGAGGAAGCACTAAAATACCATGAAAAGTGGTCTGTCTTATTCTTAGGCTTTAGATTTACAATTGGATTCTGGTTTGGTCACTGGGTTACATTGCATGGAAGCTATTGAAAGAAAAGTATAATTTCTGAACATTAATATTCATATAAAATAAAGGAAGCACTAAAATACCATGAAAAGTGGTGTGTCTTATTGCTTAGGGTTTACCTTCTACAATTGGATTCTGGTTTGGGAGTCCTGGCGTCATATGGCATGGAAGCTAATTGAAAGAAAAAGTATCATTTCTGAATATTAATATTCACAATAAAATAGAGGAAGCAATAAAATACCATAACAAGTTGGTGTGTTCCTTATTCTTCGGGGTTTGAATAAATACAATTAGTAGGCACTGGTTTGGAGTCAACGGGCTCACATGAATGGAAACTATTGAAAAACTGCAAGTATTTTGTTATTGATATTTTACGTGAAGTAATTTGTTGACGGTCCCTCAATCAGTTTCCAGCGATTCACCGCGAGGCTCTGCGAGGTGCGCTGACCGTTCTCCTGCTGCTATTGCCGGGCAAATCTCCGTGAAGTCGCGGCTGGAACTGGACCGAATATCCGTCGAATATCCAACCTAAAACTATCTTCACCGCGGTGCTGCTGCCCCCGCGACCCGACCCCGGATAGGCGGATGATGATGATGAGATGAGATGAGACATTAAAAATAATTTCTGCTCAATTTATAAGGTTGAATCTCTTTGTGACTCAGGAGCGTCACTAGCAATTGAAGACATTCGGGGCTGTAGCCCAGAAGATAGTCATTTTAAAAGGGGTTTCGGGGGTTTCTCCCCCGAGAAAAATTGAAAATCGGGCTGATGAAATATGCAATTGTTACGTAGTTTGAGAAGGAAAGGAAAGAACAATCGTCATGTCTGACTCACGGCGGGACCACATAGGCCTACACCAGCAGCCAAAATGAGACATTAGAAAAGCCTGTAGCCAAATAAACACTGTCATGCGCCTACCCAATGAATTCAACCGGGTTGAATTTACTGCGGGTCTCCTGAGTCTGTGCAAGCAGCACTAAACAGCAGTATCGACCTGATGCGCTTTGCATACAATTTGCAACATTTTGCAACAAATGATTCTAAATCTGCCCATAAATGTACACGTCAGAATTTTGCCGTTTTCACTGGCTACAATATTGCATCTGTCAGTTGTCAAATTTGCTGAACAAAATGTTAAACTTCAAATGTTAAACTTCAATAGTCAATAGTCAACTTATATAGTCCACTTATTTAAGCTCTCAATAGCATAACCATATGGGAAAACACGGCACACGCAAAGTACATCCATGGAATCAGCCGTTCGAAACCAGTCTGCATGACAACTGGATGGCAGGGGTTGGGAACAAGGAATACACCACAGGGGGAACATGAGAGTCCCAGCTCGCCGCACACGAGTAGCCTGGGAGCTTTAAGCATAGAACAAGCTGGATATGGAGTAGGCGCAAAACTCCCTAAAAGTGTGTGTATGTGTGTGTTTGTGTGTCACTCTGTGGGGTATTCCACAAAGCCGGTTTTATTCCATAACCGGGTAAATTAACCCAGGGTTTGCGGTAACCCTAGGTTTTCCGTTCCAAAATGACCACGGTATGTTAGTTACTATAGAAACCAGCTCTGAATAAACTGGTCGGAGCAGGTTTTTGTGCAGTTAAGTTTGAAACATAACCGGTTTTGGGGTTTAAACCCGCGTTTCACCGCAGAATTTCATGTGTTCACATGTATGCTTTTGATGAGAGCTGCTGATATTGGAGCATATTATATGTGCAATCCACCAGGAGCGATTAATAAGACCACTGCTCGACATCTGACATATTGATGACTTTTTGCTGGAGAGATATAGATTCTCGTGCAAATCTTTATAAATTTAAATTGTTTCTCCAGCCTTACATAGCAAAACACTACAATTTGAGGACCTGGCTCAGTTCAC
>OLKM01004045.1:0-26118 GCA_900291075.1 Melanogrammus aeglefinus | reverse complement strand
TAAATAGCACCTTCTGCCAGGCTTACAACTAGCAACCTAAACAACCGAGGAGCTAGTTCATCCGACTATGGCGGTAGGCCCTCCGTTTTTGCAAATATGGGTTTTATCTAGCTATAAGTTGGAGATGCATGAAAGCAATTCCGTCCTTTCAGATGGACCCATCCAAGATTTTATCGCCCTCGAAGGGTATGTGGTGGAACGTTAAAGAATGCTTCACTGGAAGGAATATAGATTCATGGTCAAATTTAAGGATCAATCGCTTTGCGGTACTAACGCATTTCGCGAGTCGGATCGCTGCAAGGCTTGGTTCTCCGGTTGCGAGGCTTAGTTTCCCTTTTCTTGTGACGTAGCTGTTTCCATCCAAGTGATGTCGGGCAGTTACTGGGCATGCGCATTAAACGTTTGTTTTCCATCAACAAGAAGGCAGACTTTGGTGAATACAAATTCGCGCAAGTTTTCTAGTCACGCGAGATTTTCCGCGGTTGGCATGGCAACCGCCTGTAAACATTCCGTCGTTCCGTCGAAGCAGTCGGGGTGAAAGTGCGCTACGTCACAACCCCTGTTCGCATACAGCTGTTTCCATCCCATCGAATGCACCAAAACCGGCGCATACCGAGCGTTATTTAATTTGTGGCGAATCAGGGGTTTATCGAATCACGGCGTTTCCATGATATTTTCCGATGCGATACATCTAGATGCGCATATCTAACACAGCTTGATGGAAACGCAACCTAATTCTTCTCTCGCAAACTCTCCAGGAGAACCTGGAGTTCCATTTTAATTGAAATAAGCGGGCTCCGTTTCGCCATTTCGATCAGGATTTTGCCATGATCCATCATTCTTTCCCAGATGGGATGAACGCGCACAACCCTGGTTATAACCCGATTGATTGAACTAATGCATAACTGGTGTCTGTGAACTGACAGTCTAGTTAGTTGGACAGGCTCATCACCAGAGTTTCGCGTTAATCTGTTTGTTAACTCGTTGTGGAACACCCCCCACGGTCTTTTTAGGTTTGGGTGGACACGCATACCTGTGTTAACCAACCTGAAAAAACGTTTTTTGATTGAACAATGCGCTAACGTCGCTGCTGTGGACTGAAAACTCTGGGTTGTCGGCACAGGGTCAATCAACCTAGAGTTTCACGTTAAACCTCAGTGTTTTGTTGAACCTCCATTCGTGGGAACACCCCACTGGACAAAATGATGTCCCCATTAGAAGATTGAAAATTTGACAATAGGAAAATGTTTAAACTAAGGGTTCTCTAATTAGCAGTCACAGTGTCCTTCAAACTTGTAATCAGTCAGTCTGCCTATTTAAAGGCTGAAAAGTAGTCACTAGTGCTGTTTGGTGAAATGTGTGTACCACCAACTTGGAACATGGACCAAAGGAAGCAAAGGAGAGTTGTTGTTCAGAGATTAGAAGAAGATTTAGACAAGCATGTAAAAGGTAAAGGCTATAAGACCACTTCCAAGCAGCTTGATGTTTTCCTGTGACTCAACCCGGTCTCACCAAAATACGGACACTGTCATATTATTTTCATCTATTGTTCGCGATGACCAGGGACACGTATTTTTCAAAATACTTTCGTGTCCAAAGGCAAATATCAAACTGTCCATGGCAACGTCCGCTCGGACACTGACTTGTGAGGTTATCGACGCGGGCACTTTTTTTTCCCATTTCCCCCAAAAAATAGGCCCCAAAGGAACAAGACACAGTAGGCAAAGTGAAATGGGTGCCAAAGCTTCGTATTGTTAGTTATCAACTAATTTAAGTAGAACGGGTGGCCAAAAGCTGTCATATTTTAGTTACTACTTTTGCCTTTGATTCTGAGAATTGTAACAATTAACAGGAAACATTAAATGCAGGTGCGCTGCTCAGCACACGCGAAGAAACAGGGTAGCTTGCTTCATCTGTTCATTTTAGAATGGTAAGTCTTTGATGTTTATTTGTACCTAGCCATCTATTGTCTTGTTCTTGGCTATGTGAAAGAAAGGTCCGTGTCTGAGCGATGTTGCATGACAGTTTGAAATTGTGCTTTTTGAGACGAAAACTCTGAAAAACGTGTCCCTGATCTACCGAACAATAGATTAAAATAACGTAACAGTGTCGCGTATTTTCGTGAGACCGGGTTGTGTGACTACAGTTGCACATATTATTCAGAAGTTTAAGGTCATGGACTGTAGCTCAACTCCTAGAATTTGGCCGAGAATGAAAATTGATGACAAAAAGAAGAGACGGATAATAAGAATGGTAACCAAAGAGCCCAGAACAACCTCCAAAGAAATTAAAGGTGAACTCCAAGGTCAAGGTACATCAGTGTCAGATCACGACCATCCGTCGTTGTTTGAGCCAAAATGGACTTCATGGGAGACGACCAAGGAGGACACCACTGTTGAAAGCAAATCATAAAAAAGCGAGACTGGAAATTTGCCAAATGCTTATTGACCAAGCACAAAGCCTCTGGGAGAATGTCCTATGGACAGATGAGACAAAACGATAGTTATGATATTATAACTCTAGTTCTATGATTGTAGGCATAGCCGTCTAGGCTTCGCCTTATGGGCTTGTCCCGTGCGCGGTCGCTCGCGCGCATTGAAGAATTTCAACTATGCCACCAATCAACCGTGGGCATCGCCCCACATTCCCCACGGTACGTGTATAAAGGGGGCGCCAGCGGCCGCCTCATCCTCCACGCTATTCTTTTCAGCATTTGGAGGGTACAGCAGATGGGAACAACTAGACGGCCTACGCCTCAATCATAGACACTAGAGTTATAATATCATAACTATTCGTCTAATTTCATGTAGGCTACGCCGTCTAGGCTTCCGCCTTATGGGCTAATAGGCGAAGCTGCGAGCGGAGCCAAATCAAATGTACTCTTGCTTGGATACCAGTCAAAATCATCTTAAGTCACTAGGCACATAAGACTCAAAAAAAGCCGGATGTGCAAAACACAACAGCTTAATAAAAAAACTAATTCTGTCCCCTGAATCAAGGAAGGCGATTGATCAAGAGAAAAAGTGAGTCTGCAAAAGACTCCGGCCCCAATCCGTCCTTCATGGAATCCATAACAGAGCGAAGGGAAGAACCAGAGTAATAACGGTTTTCCATTAGGTCCGTCCACCACCGACAGGCGGAGCTACGAGACCGACTCTCCAATAAGGGGCTTCTCTTCCGTCCGTTTCTTTAATCTAAAAAACGGCGGGAGTGCCACACTGGGAGACAAAACCACCTCGTGCTCAATCGGCGAGCGCAATAGGAACCTCTCTCTACTCCGCTTTCCATTTGAAAAAACGGCAGCAGAGAAATACTGGCGGATCAAGGGTCCTCAACCCTAAGCCGTAGACAGGGGCCGGGCACCGGACTCCAAACACAGAGTTGCGCGAGTGAGCGCACATGGACATGTCTAACATGTCAAAACGGACAAAGGGCCCGGGGAGAGGACACAAGACGCAGCCACGCAAGATGTGTCCTCCACCGGAACGCTCTGAGCAGAGTCGTCGAAGCAGCCACGCCCCGTGTCGAGTGAGCTCTAACGCCCAATGGTGGCGCTAGAGTCCGGTCGAGCATAGGCTAAGCAAACACCTTCAACATATCCGCAGCGAGGAAAACCCGCTATTAGAGAGAGACGCGCGCCCTGCTAGCGTCGCTATATAACACACAAACAACTGTTGTGTGGAGCGGAACGCGCGGCGAGCGTTTCTCCGACATACATACATAGCCAGCGCCCGCACCGGGCACAAGGAGATGCACTCCGCCTCCGGCCTCACTAGAATGAGGCGGGGTGTGAAAGCCTTAAGCATAATATCTCTCGACGGAAAGAACTATTAATTGTTCTTAGGGAGGAATGCAGGATTAGGTCTGAGCAGCGCCAAGGAGCTGTCTCTCGTTAAGCAACAAGCAGCTCGGGCTGACCAGACAGAGCGGTCAGCTCACAGGCCCGCTTGGCAGAAACCAAAGCCAATAAGAGCGCCGTCTTAAAGGACAGGGCATCCACAAGGGGCCTGAGAACAGAGGCTTCGAAAGGGTCCCTGGACAACCGCGCGCACACGGTGGGGAGGTCCCAGCGTGGTGTAAGCACGCGCCGAAACAGGCCTAACCCATCTAGCCCCACGCAAGAACCTCTTGACTAGTGGATGGCTGAAGGATCGGTCCCATCATCCACAGCCCGCATGCAGCTGAAACAGCTGCCGCATAGACCTTGATAGTGGAAGACAGGCCAAACCCTTCTCCAATAAGTGCTGCAGAAAAGCAAGCACGCTTCCCACCTCGCAATGGATGGAAAGCGGCGTGGTTCCTGTCACGACAATCAGAGAGAAGCGCACACACTTCGCTGCATAGAGGGAAGAAGTAGAAGGCGCACGAGCACCCTGGATAGTTGTTGATAACCGCTTTCAGGCAAACCTTTGCCTGCAGGATCAACCTCTCAGGAGCCAGACCAGCAGCCGTCCCGATACATTGGGTGGGTGGTGCACCGTCCCATGGGCCTGCGAAAGCGCATCCGGCCTGAACAGTACCGGCCACGGCGCCGTCCGTGAGAGCGTCGCCAGCTCTGGAAAGCACAGAGCTAAACGGTTCTCCGGAGCCACTATAATCAGGGACAATCTCTCCTGTCTGACCCGTTCCAGAAGAAGAAGGATCAGCTGGAGCGGAGGAAACGCATACAAGAGAACCCGAGGCCAAGATGTGTGCGCCAACGCATCCACCCCCAACGGGGGAAGATCCCGAGGGTTGAGAGAGAACCACCACCTGCAGTGTCTGTTCTCTCTGCACGCGAACAGGTCCACCTGAGCCGTCCCGAACCTCTGCCAGATCAGTCTGACAATGTCGGGATGTAACCGCCACTCGTCGCGGTGGGGACTGCCGCGAGAAATGAGGTCCGCCCCGAAGTTCTGGGCGCCCGCGATATGCAGGGCCCTCAGACTGAGGAGATACTGATGAGCCCAAAGCCAGAGCTCGACCGCCTTTCGGTGGAGAGCAGAGGAGCGCACTCCCCCCTGTTTGTTTTATGTACGCCGCCGCCGACACAGTCTGTCTGTCTGATCAGAACGTGGCGGCCACGCACCAGGTGAAAGAAATGCAAGAGCACTTTCCTCACAGTGACGAGTTCCAGCACATTTATGTGGACTGTAGGGGGCGTGCGCCACTCGCCTCCCACCGAGTGAGAGAGGCACGTTCTCCCCCAACCCGTCAACGAGGGCGTCCGTGAAAGACCACAACGTAGGACTGTCACTCTGCCCAGGGAACACCCTGAGAAGGCGGGGGGGGGGGGTTCCCCAATATCCCAGGTCTGGAGACACTGAACGGGGTAGGAGGAGCACCCTGAACTTGTGTCGCACGGGGTTCCAACTGTTGGCGAGCAAACAACCGCTGGAGTTCTGCGCATAAAGGCAGACTGCGCGGTACCACGGGATGGGCGGCTGCCATCAGCCCCAAACAGGCGCATGGTGGACAGCGCGGTCATGTTTCTAAGAACGCGAAAGCGGGAGAGTGCCAACAGGATGGCGTCTCTCCGAGGAGGCGAAAGCCTCGCTGTCATGGCGGCTGAGTCCAGGCAAAGCCCAAGTAGACTATCTGCTGGCCGGGGAGCGGGGAAGCTTCTTCTCCCAGTTGATGGCAAACCCCAGCAAAGAGAGATGGTTTATCACCGTCATGGTGTCCCTTCTCCCAGCGTCCTCTGAGTCACTCAGAATTAGTAGGTCGTCGAGGTAGAAGAGAACCCTCTTTCCCTGACGCCTGAGCGGTCCCAACGCCTTCTCCACACACTTCGAGAAGGTGCGTGGGGCCAGGAAGTAGCCGAATGGCAGGCACTGGTACTCGTACGCCACCGCCATAAAGGCAAAACGGAGAAACTTCCTGTGCGCCTGCCGAACAGGGACATGGAAGTAAGCATCCTTGAGATCCAGGGATGTGAACCAAGTCGCCGCCCTCACACATCGGAGGCAGCGCTCTGATAGTGAGCATTCTGAATTTCCTCGCGGCAACGAATCTGTTGAACACGCGAAGATCCAGAATAGGTCTCATCTCCCCTGACTTCTTGGAACCCAGGAAGTAGCGGGAGTAAAACCCTAGGTGTAACTCGTGGGGGGGGACAACGACAGTGATGGCCCCCATCTCCAAGAGACGGGCCACTTCTGCTGCCAGAGCCGTGCTTGCCGCTGGGTCCCATAGCCTGGTCTCCGCCAACCCCATAAAGGGTGGGGGACGGCGCTTGAACTAAATGGGATGACCCATCTCAACGTGTTGTCCAACCACGATTGTAAAACGCACCGCTCTAGCCAACACGCCTAGCGGTCGGAGAGAGGGCGAGCTGACAGCTGAGGAACGCTGTCCAGGAATAACCCGTATTCCTCGGCCCCTATCACCTCCACACATGTTGTGTGTGGACCAAGGGGGCCATCCCATGAATGGGAGGAGGCTCAGTGAGCGTGGTAGACGTTACGGAGCTAGTCGCTGTACAAACAGCGAGCTGTCTAGACGCTGCGCTCGTGTCTGCTGAACGGGCAACAAGCCGCTTAGCCGTAGCACTCATGACTGCGCGTTGTCCGCAGACCCGTCTTCTTACCTTCCACAGACTGTAGAAGGGATAGACAGGGAGGAAGGGGATAATGTGGGAAACTAGGAGACTAGTACAAGCGTCCATATCCACGGGCCCGTGTAATGAGACTCCAGTCCGCCCACAAAGCTCAAAGGGACGCCTCTTCTTAGAAGCAGGTGAACCAGAGGCCATGTAGACACGCCGTCCGGCCGCCACCCTACAGCCACCGGGCTGAGGGGGGGGGAAGAGGCAGCCTAGAGGAATATCGCTCCTTAGAGAGTATGTACTGCCATTCGGTCGAATGTCGCCGCGCTCGTGTCTGCTGAACAGGCAACGAGCCGCTTAGCCGTAGCACTCGTGACAGCGCGTTGTCCGCAGACCCGTCTACTCACCTTCCAGACTGTAGAAGGGAGGTAGAGGGGATAATGGGGGAAACTAGGAAACTAGTACAAGCGTCCGTATCCACGGGCTCGTGTAATGAGTCTCCAGTCCGCCCACGAAGCTCAAAAGGGACGCAGCTTCTTAGAAGCCGGTGAACCAGAGGTTATGTAGACACGCCGTCCGGCCGCCACCCTACAGCTACCGGGCTGAGGGGGGGGGGGGGGGAGAAAGGCAGCCTAGAGGAGTATCGCTCTCTAGGGAGTATGTGCTGCCGTTCGGCCGAACGTTCTTTTTATCCTTATTAGGAAAAGAAAAAGTGGGAGCAAGCCTGCAGAACTTCTGGCTCCGCGGTGCTGCTCTCTGTGGCTGCAGCGGAGGCGGCCCCCTGGAGCGCTGGGGCCGGCCTGGACCCCGCTTCCTCCCGGCCTGCTGATGGGAGGAGCCCGTGAGAATCGCCCCGAACCGGTAACGATTCTCACGAACGGACTGCTGGTGCGCGAGCACCTCCGAGAACTGGGGCCCAAATAGTCCATCCGGAGCTAATGGGCCCTGGACGAGGCCGGCCCGCTCTCATTCCGGAACCGCAGTGTGAGAGAGCCATATGGCCCTCTGGATCATGGTGGCCCACGCCATATGCCGGCCGGCTGAAACGGCTATTGGCTGGCATAGCTGGAAGACGGCACTGCTTAGAAGCGGGAGACCGTCAGCCATCTTGCAGCCTCATCCGGGCCGTAAGCCTCCCTACCAACCGACAAGCAGACCAGGGCAGAGGAGAGCAGGGCGAGGTTTCCGATCGCCACCGCAGATTGCGAGGCACAGACGAACACCCTGTCCGTCAGGCCGGTAATCTGCCTCTGGAGGCGGTCCGGGGGCAGCGGCTTCTCGTATGGCGCCGGGACAGAGAAGTACTGCCAGAGAAGGCTCCAGGTGAGGGATCCCCTTCGCCTGAGTATCAGCCCACCCTTCCACGTCGGTGAAGTCAATGAAGGCCCTCACCGGGGCCTTCAGAGTAGAGGGGTCCCCACCCGCAGCGGTGAAAAGGTGCTGAACCGGTGGGAATAGGGGGTACCGGGTGGTCCGCCGGGATGAAGACAGGGTGCGAAAAAACTCGCCCTGCATGTCATCCAACATGGGGGCAAGAGTCGGGGCCGGCATGGGAATGCCCTTGATGGCCTCCGCCTCACCCATGATCTCGCCGAAGAGATCGGCCATCCGGCGCGGTCTCTTCCTCGGGAGGACAGCTGCTTCGGTGGAAGCCCCGGAGCGGGAGAACTCGGACGCAGACCCAGGAAAAACGTCGTCCAAGGAGGCAACGTCGTCAACCTCGAAGCGCTCGTCGTCGTCCTGGGCGTCCGGAACCTCGGCCCCGAAGATGTCGATGGCCTCAGCGAGGTCCGCCGACGGGGAGAAGTCATTTTTTTCTTTCTTCTTGTTGGTCAGTGCAAATGCTGAAAGAGAAAGGAGGATGAGGCGGCGGCTTGCGCCCCCTTTTAAACACGTACCGTGGGGAATGTGGGCGGTGCCCACGTTGATTGGTGCATAGTTGAAATTATTCAGTGCGCGCGAGCACGCGCACGGGACAAACCCATAAGGCAAAGCCTAGACAGCGTAGCCTACATGAAATAGAACTGGAGCTTTTTGGCAAGGCACATCAGCTCTATGTTCACAGCATACCAAGAAAAAAACACTGAGCTTCCTCCATGTTTCACAGTGGGGACAGTTATCTTCTGGGGCTGCTTTGGCACAGGGTGTCTTGAGTCTGTGCAGTGTACAATGAAATCTCAAGACTATCAAGGCATTCTGGAGAGAAATGTGCTGCCTAGTGTCAGAAAGCTTGGTCTCAGTCGCAGGTCATGGGTCCTCCAACAAGATAATGACACCAAAAGACACAGCTAAAAACACCCAAGAATGGCTAAGAGCAAGATATTGGACTATTCTGAAGTGGCCTTCTATGAGCCCTGATCTATATCCTATTGAACATCTATGGAAGGAGCTGAAACATGCCATCTGGAGAAGGCACCCTTCAAACCCTTCAAAGGTGCAAAAATCGTTTGATTGCAGTGAATGCCTCAAAAGGTTGTGCAACAAAATAATAAGTTAAGGGTACCATCATTTTTGTCCAGGTCTGTTTAATTAGTTTGGTGTTTTATAAAATGATTCTGTTGAACCACAATTCAAAAGCAACGTCTGATTTTCATTGGTTAATTTCAGTAAATTTTTATTTATTATTACTTTTGTCAGTTTCAAGTTATTTCAGTGACCATTGTGGGTTTTTCTTTCATTAACAGAGAGGTACCAACAATTTTGTCCACGTCTGTATATGTAGATATTATAGTAATACACATACACTGTATATATAAATATATATTATGACAGGCCTTTCTGCTTAGAACCTGTGATACGGCTGCTCACCTTAATTAACTTGGAAAGAGTTTTTTTGTTTTACACTGATAGACACATACCAGCAGATTAAAGAGAAGGTGACAACTTACTCAACAAAGGACCTATATAAAAGGGTCATCAGGGTCTTTTCCACATTAAACTTGGCCATCTTCCTAAGGCAATACAGGCACTGCTGCAGGCCTTTCTTGCAAAGCAAACTTGTATTTGACTCAAAACACAACTTGTCATCAATAATGGATCCTAAATATTTGTACTCTTTAACAACCTCTATTTCCTGACCATTTATACTACTTTTTACATGGTTAAGGACATTACGCCTAAAATCAATACACATGTCCTTAGTGTTTCAGGCATTCAGTTCAAGAGAGGCATCCTGACACCATGTTGCGAAGTGGTCGATTATCGGACCGTGTGAAGTTTTCTCATTGTTCAGTAAGCTGACAATAACTGTATCATCAGCAAACTTCACAATGTGTCGATCATCTGTCACAGAGTGACAGGCATTGTTGTACAGAATGTAGCGACGGGGTGAGAGAACACTCCCATGCGGAGATCCAGTTGATGTGAGGGCCAAGTCAGAGAGGTGACCATTTACTCTAACTCGCTGGGATCTATTTGTGAGGCAGTCTAATATCCAGCCCACAAGGTTGGCCTCCAGCTTGAACTGATGCAGCAGCTTCTCAACCAGCAGGAGGGGTTGAACGGTGTTAAAGGCTGGCGAGAAGTCCACAAACGGTAGTCTGGCAGGTTTTTTGTTGCCCTCAAGGTGTTTGAGGATGAGGTTAAGTACTGTTACAGTTGCATCCTGGACCCCTCTGTTGAGTCTGTATGCAAACTGTAGTGGGTCGAGGAGGCTCTTCGTCCTAAATGACCGTTCTCTTTTGATCAGCTTTTCAACGGACTTCATCACAAGTGACGTGAGGGCTATGGGTCTGTAGTAATTTAAAGTCTTGGAATGGCTGTTCTTTGCAACAGGGACTATAGTTGACTGTTTCCTTAAGTCAGGGACCTTCTGTTGGCACATAAATTGATTAAAAATATAATAAAAGATAGGGCCTAGCTGTTCTTCACAAGAAGAAAGGACATGGCTACCAATTTTGTCTGGGCCCAGACTTTTTTTGGCATTGCAGTGTTTAAAAGTGTTCACTGGCCTGTTCCTAGAATAGAAATGTGAACACAGAGAGACACTAAAATGCAACAACATTCTACATTCCTCGGTGAATCAGGGAATCACCACACTTCCAGGCTGGTTTGAAGCCCGGAGGGCATTTATTGGACAAAACTGAGAAAAGGCCGTGGGGCAATGAAAATAATACTCTGGCTCCGTGAGCCAGGGGAAACAAGGAAACTAGGTTCAGCTCTCTCTGGCGGGTCTTGCTCGGTCCGGGAACGGCGCGGTCCACTTCCCGTCGGCTCGTTCGTGGGTTGGGTTTCTCCTACGGCTTCTCACTTCAACTCCTCTTGGGGACAGGGAAGAGCGCTTTTTAACATGGTGTCTGCCTCTCCGCCCCAGGTGTTTCCCATCCCTCTGATTAGGGTGTCGGGAGTGCCGCCCTCTGGCTCCATCTGTTGGATAGGGCCGGTAGACGCCCTCCACCACCTCTCCCCTGGGCCTTCCAGCCCGAGGGGTTGGGGACGGGTTGCTACACGAATCCACCGCTGCTTTGCTCCCCTGGTTGTCTCCGACCGCCCCTAGGTACATGTCTCGGCGGGACAGGGCGTCGGCGTTGGCATGTTCCCTGCCCGGCCTGTGTTCCACCTGAAACCTGTAGTTCTGGAGTGCCAGGAACCACCTTGTCACCCGTGCATTCGTGTCCTTGGCGCCAGCCATCCACTTCAGTGGTGCGTGGTCGGTCGGTCGCCAGCGTGAACTCCCATCCCAGGAGGTAGTAACGCAGCTTGTCCAGGGCCCACTTGATGGCCAGGGCCCCCTTCTCCACGGTGGAGTAGTTCCTCTCGTTGGGGAGGAGCTTCCGGCTGATGTCCGTCACCGGGTGTTCTTCTCTCGCCCGTACCTGGGAGAGTACCGCTCCTAGCCCCACCTCGGACGCTCTGTGTGGACAATAAGGGGTAGAGAGAAGTCAGGGGTTATTAGGACGGGTTCGGAGCAGAGGGCACTCCTCAGGGTTTTGAAGGCCTCCTCTGCTGCCTCCGTCCACTTTACCCGGTCAGGTAGAGCCTTCCGGGTCAGCTCGTTCAGGGGGCTAGCCATAGTGGCGAAGCCGGGAATAAACCTCTGGTAGTACCCTACCAGACCCAGGAATGACTTCACCTGCTTCTTGGTGGTGGGCCGGGGCCATTCCCGGATGGCGGCGACTTTGCTCTCCTGAGGCTGGACGTTCCCCCCGTCCCACCCGGTAACCTAGGTATGACGTCTCCTCCAGCCCCAGGCGGCACTTGGTGGGGTTGGCGGTGAGTCCGACCCTCCTCAGCTCCGCCAGGACCGCCCTCAGCTGTCGGATGTGTATATCCCAGCTTCCGCTGTGGATGGTAATGTCATCGATATAGGCGGCCGCATACGCCTGATGAGGCCGAAGGATCTGGTCCATCATCCGCTGGAAGGTAGCCGGGGCGCCATGGACACCGAACGGCAGGACCGTGTACTGGTACAATCCCCCCGGGGTTGTGAACGCCGTTTTCTCCCTAGCGGTCCTGGTGAGTGGCACCTGCCAGTACCCCTTAGTGAGGTCCAGGGTGGTGAAGTAGCGGGCCGGCCCAAGCCGCTCGATCAGCTCATCCACCCTGGGCATGGGGTAGGCGTCAAATTCGGACACCTCGTTGAATTTCCGGAAGTCGCTTCAGAACGGGAAAGTGGCGTCGGGTTTGGGGACCAGGACGACTGGACTGGACCAGGCGCTGCGAGACTCCTCGATGACACAGAGCCGGAGCATTTGGGTGACTTCCTCCCGGATGGCGTTCCGCCATGCTTCGGGCGCCATTTTGATGTTGTGTCGGGTCACTGTGGTTCTCCCAGGCAGCTCGGAGAAGACATCCTGGTGCTGGAGGATGACCTCTTCAAGGTCTTGCTTCTGGGCGAGACTGAGATCTTCCCCCATGGGGACCGCTGGTATGTCGCGCCGGGCGGCCAAGGTGAGAGAGGCCGGCGCCGGCGGGGCCGGGTCCGCCCTCCACTGCTTCAGCAGATTGACGTGGTACAGTTGGGTGGATTTTCGTCTCCCGGGCTGCCGCACCCGGTAGTTCACCGCCCCCACCTGTTCCATGACCTCGTACGGGCCCTGCCACTTGGCCAAGAATTTGCATTCCGACGTCAGGATCAGCACCATGACCAGGTCTCCGGGCAGGAACAGGCGTAGCTGGGCCCCTCGGTTGTAGACCCGAGCCTGGGCCTGCTGGGCCTGCCGAAGGTGGTCCCGGATGATGGGCCAGACCTGTGCCATGCGGTCCCTCACCTGCTCCACATGGTCGACCAGGGTGCGATGGGGGGACGGTCGACTCTCCCACGCCTCCTTGGCGAGGTCGAGGAGCCCCCGGGGTCTTCTCTCGTACAACAGCTTGAAGGGGGAAAACCCTGTCGAGGCTTGGGGTACTTCGCGGACTGAGAAAAGTACATGGGGCAGGAGCTGGTCCCAGTTTTTCCCGTCAGCGTCCATGACCTTCTTCAGCATCTGATTTAGCGTCTTGTTGAAGCGCTCGACCAGCCCGTTGGTCTGGGGGTGGTACAACGAGATCCGGAGCCGAGTGACCTGGAGGAGACTGAGCAGTTGCTTCATGACCCGGGACATGAAGCAGGACCCCCTGGCCCGTTAGTACCTCGCTGGCTATCCCCACCCTGATGAACAGCAGCATTAGCTCCCTGGCTACTGCCTTGGTGGTGGCGGCGCGGAGGGGTAGGGCTTCGGGCTCCCTGGTGGCGTAATCCACATGACTAGGATGCATCTATGTCCCCTGCTGGTCTTCGGGAGTGGGCCGACAATATCCAGCACTATCCGCTCAAAGGGGACCTCTATGATCGGCATGGGGATCAGGGGGTTTCGCACCGTGGGTCTCGGGGCCGTACGCTGGCATTCCGGGCAGGTCTGACAAAAATGGACCACATCCCCTTTCACCCCGGGCCAGTAGAACCAAGCTAGAATCCTTTCCCTGGTTTAATCCATACCTAAATGGGCCCCTAGCAGGTGGGAGTGGGCCATGAATAGCACCTTACTAATGTAGGGCCGGGGTACTAGTAACTGTTCCACCACTTCTCCCCCCTTCTCTACGACCTGATATAGCAAACCCCCCCTGGTGCTGAAGTGAGGGTGTGGGAGGCGACTCACCGAATCCCTCGCTTGTCCCTCATGGGCGAGGACGTGGCTCAAGGCGTGCTTCAGAGCGTTGTCCTGTAGCTGGGTGCTGGCGAACTGTCTGGGTTGATGCGTTCTCCCCCCCCCCCTCCCCCGTCGGGAAGAAATCCGAAAACTCGGTGAGTGGGGAGCTCTCGGAGCCTGCTGGTGGGCCGGACTGCTCGGTCGCCGTCAGGGTGTCCGGCGTGTCCAAGGGTGGTCCTGCCGTTTCCACTCGGTGGGATCCTCCCGTCGAGTGGGCTGGGGTGCCCGGCGCGTTGGGTCCGTTCCCCTCGGTCCCGCCGTCCTCCTCCGATGTCTCCGCAGGGGTTGAGGGGACCAGCCGAGCCCCGTAAGCAGGTCCGACCGCCCGCCCGGCCCGACGTGATGGATCTTGCCGGAACCGGAACCCAGGACGGGTTTCAACAGGCGGGTGAGGACCCCGTGGCACGTGTCGTAGGTTCGGGTGTCCCCGTGGACGCACGCGACCTCTATGGGCTCGCCCCGCCGTCCCCCCTCAAGGTCTGGGCGTAGGAGGGTCACCACCCTCACCGGGATAGTTGGGGCTCCGGATTTCTGCTGGGCCCAGCAGGTGGTCAGCAGACATGGTCCTGGTCGTCCCCCGTCGGCGTAGGCCGACGGCACGGATGCGTCCTGGTTCCCGGTGTACTGTCAGGCTAGGTGTCCGGTTTGCCCACAGGTGTAGCATCGTCGGTACTCCCGGGGCCCCGGGGCGACGCTCGGCGGTCTCGGTGTTGTCCAAATCCCGGGCCTCGGCGGTCACTACGCGGCTCGGCGGGCCACGACGGGCCACCACTCAGCTGTTGGGCCGCCTGCCAGTTTTCCAGCTGCCGGACCAGCTCGTCCACCGTGTCGGGATGGTTGTGCGCGATGGTTCTCCGTGCGTCTGGTGAGAGCTGACGGATGGTGTTGTCTATTAGGACCCGATCTAGGATGCTGGGTCCTTCTCCCGTCGTGAGCCACCTCTGGATCAGCCGTCCGTGCGGGGAGATTTGTGCGCGCACCAAGCCTTGCATGTTGAATCGCCAGTTATGGAAGCGGTGGGCTCTGGCAGCGAGGCTATGGCCATAGTAGGCCAGGATGGCCTGCTTCAGGTACGGGTATTGGCTGGCGTGCTCCGGCGTCAGGTCCTGGCTGGCCTGTTGGGCAGATCTGGTTAGAAAGGGGGACAGGATGTGCGCCCACTGGTCCTCGGGCCAACTCTCCCGTCGGGCCGTCCTCTAGAACACCTCCAAGTATGCCTCCACGTCGTCGTCCCGCCCGAGCTTGGTAAGGCGGCTGGTCGGCGCGGCAGTCGGAGTCTCGTGTACCGCTTGTTGGGTGAGCCTTAACACCGCCTCCCGGAGAAGAGCGAGGCTCTCGGCGGTGTCTCGCTGGGCCGCGGTAGCCAGGGCTTGGTCTCGTTCCTGCCGCTGTGCGGCGGGCGCGGCGGGCGCGGCGGGCGCGGCGGCGGCGGCCCCTTCCGGGTTCTGCATCTGGGCTGGTGATGACGTGTAGTCCGTAGTGGGGTCAAATTGCCTGCATTCTCCACCATAGGTGGCAACCCGGGCCCGGGAATGACTTGGTCACACAGGGAATCACCACACTTCCAGTCTGGTTCGAAGCCCGGAGGACATTTATTGGACAAAACTGAGAAAAGGCCGTGGGGCAATGAAAATAATACTCTGGCTCCGTGAGCCAGGGTAAACAAGGAAACTAGGTTCAGCTCTCTCTGGCGGGGCTTGCTCGGTCCGGTAACGGCGCGGTCCACCTCCCGTCGGCTCGTTCGTGGGTTGGGTTACTCCTGCGGCTTCTCACTCAAACTCCTCTAGGGGCCAGGGAAGAGCGCTTTTTAACATGGTGTCTGCCTCTCCGCCCCAGGTGTTTCCCATCCCTCTGATTAGGGTGCCGGAAGTGCCGCCCTCCGGCTCCATCTGTTGGATAGGGCCGGTACACGCCCTCCACCACCTCTCCCCTGGGCCTTCCAGCCCGAGGGGTTGGGGACGGGTTGCCACAACATGTCGCGCAAACCTTTAGCTTGGGCGAACAAGGAGGTGGAGACGTTGCTGTTGCTGTTGCTGGACGTCTTCCATGGAAGCTCTTGGTTTAATGTGTCACGTTCCTCTTTTCCATTGTTTTTATTGAGCAGGCTACACTGTATAGTGCTGCTATGATGTCACAAGGTTTACGTAGCTGCCGCGGCGATCGACATCCGGCCTACCATAAGCGTACTGTCGGCGGTGGAAACACAGGTCAGAAAGTGAGGAAGGCATTCCTCTGGCCCCGGCCTCATGCAGGGGCCGCTCAAGGCTGAGCGATAATAGGGCCCCTTGGGCTGCAACCGCTGTACCCTTGAGACAATGCTTCAGGGAGCCCTCCACTTCGAAGAGAGGGTGTGGGGTCCTGGGCGTCAATATTAGTGGTGACATATTACACCACCAGGTGTGAGTGTGATTAGCTGTTACAAGCCGTCGGCTTCTTCTAACATCACAAGTGAGCGTGCCCACCTAGATGTACCCTGCATAGATCAGTCTACAGACTACCCTGTGGACTGTAGCAAACATTGCTCATCCATCCTTCATACAACTAGATGGACACACCCTCTAGAAATGGCAGATTTTGAAGACAGCTCGTAACGGCTAATCACACTCACACCTGGTGGTATAACAAGTCACCTTTAATGGAAATGGAGACCGTCTCAACTCAGGGGGACATCTCCTTGGCTTACCACAGAGTGATCCAAACGGGCAGATCACTCGTCTGTGGGGGGCCCAGAAACTGAAGTTTCTACGTGTGTAGGGACATGATGGGATGTTTCCTGTGTTAGCGCCCTGGTTTGTTTGAGGTCAATGTTTGCCTTTCAATTTAAAGTCCATGTTCAAGTTTATGTGCTAGTCTCGCAAGATGATTCCTGTATGAATGTTCAGCCTAGATCTTTTCCTTTCAGTTCATGCTTTTTAGATTATAAATTCATTAAACTTTTAATAGAAGTCCATGCGTAATCTAGGAAGACCATGTATTGACTCTACTTTCCCATGCAAGAAAATGTACAAATACCCTGTGTCTGAGTGAGACAATTAGACCTCATATTTGACAGAGATGAGCAATCTCCACCTAAGGTAATAAGAAATGCTCTCCTCCTTATAGATGCTATGGGCTAGGGTGCATCATACAAGGGGAAAGATTACCTACCTTATGAAACATACCCGTTTCATGTGGATTCATTAGGTTTACTCTAAAAAGGTAACTCTTTAAACCGATAGCGCAATGAACAAATCATCTGGGAAGTACACATTTACAAAGGGATTAAACATCCAAGGGGTAAATATGCCTACCTAATGGACACACCTGTTTCATGGGGATTAGAAATGGGATCTCTTCTATAAAGCCTGATGCATTGAAGGATTTCGTTCATTCTTATACCCAAGTGGCACTTATACTGGCACAAAGTGGGGCAATAGTTCATGACGAATGCCACATCCTTTACTGACATGAATACCTGACATGCTATGAAAGTGTTCACCTAAAGTATTCTGGTTTACAGAGAAAATCAGTATAAATAAACAAAATGCCTAGTACTTACCTTTGGAAATGTGTGGAAAAAGGCTGAAGTCACTGTCAATGGTTTTCTCTTCTCGCCATCGTACACAATCTGGGCTCCCACCGGGGTATTATATTGTGAAACGATGGCCTTGGTAAAACCATGGCATGTGCTTCTCAGCAGATCTCTGAGGAGTAGAAAACAAACAAACATAATTGACCCTTCGCTAAGCCCCGCCCCCCTTAGTTACTGTTGCTATGTCTGTCAAGCTTTCGCTCCTAGCAAAAGAAATATAGCGTTTTCAATGATACCATCAACACAATTTCCAAAGGAAATCACCTCACATTTTTGGAAAAACGGTTCGGATATATCAGAGAGAAGCCGACAGAAGGGTCTGCAGTATGCGTTTGAGGGACATATCCACAACATCGTCTGCTGGCGGACGATATACACCGGTTGTATTTGTTTACAGCGCGCCAGGATATTGTTCCCATATAGTGGGATTGATTTATACCCTGGAGCTCATAAACAGACAGCAAGAAAGCCCAACGAAGTCCTGCACAAGTGTGCCACAACAATGGCATAAACCGAGGAGTAATAAAATAAAAGCTGTGCCCATATCATCCGTAGTGGTCGCAAAAGCCAGACGTGACTGCAAACGGAGACCTATTGATTGCAACTACACAGGGAGCAGGTAAACTGACATGTATTAAGGATATTATTTAGGTTTGATTGGTTGTGAGTCTCACTTTTTTGTTACTATGATAATACAGATGATGGCGCTCTTATAACATACGTTTCTTTTATTAATCTTTCCGTGATTCAGCTGTTGATGTGGTCTTCCACACTGCTTTATCCACGTGGTGCACCTCTCTTCTTGGGTCTTGGGCTTGGAGAAGGGGAAAAATTGGACACCACCTTCGACACTTTGAGAGTATCGGGTGTCGGATTTACAGGTCCCGTGTGCGCACCGCTTCGGCATATTAGCATCTGCTGAAAGCTTGACAGACCTCTCGGTTGCTACACACGGTTGCTAACGTAGGATTGGTCAGTGGCTGTTTAGGGGAGGGGCTTAGCGAAGGGTCAATTGAGCATCACTGTATACATTAGACTAGAGCATCCATTCAAATGTACACACAAATAAGAGTGTCAACTGCTGCCAAGCTGGACAGATTGAATTGTACATATTTGTCATTCACATTTCACTCAATAAATTGATGACAAAGTCTTTCAAACTTTTATCTTTAATTTGGAAAAGTTGTTGCCTGAAATACATGGACAAAATGATACACAAGAGTAGGACTGGCATAGGCCTATCCAATCAAACTGTAAACAAACTTGACACAGTCAAATAAATACAAATATTTCTTGCCATTTCTCTGCCATAAAACTAACCGTCCAACAATGAAAAAGAACCTGTTGTTTTCTTACATGAAATCCTTGTTTGAGGACTCTATGTTGCTTTCCTCGAGCCGGGGTCGTAACACTTTTTTTTTTTTTAACACATTTTGATTCTTCTGTTCTTTTATCCCATCCCTCAGAGATCTTTTTTATCCCACTTTTGAGCAATAGCCGGTCTCTACTCAAATCTCCCCTGCCGTCGGTAGGCTACTATATTCGTATTTTTGGTGTTATAACACTATTTATTAATGCAATTTATTTGAGTTTATTCTACTCGTTTGTTTAAAATTATTTCTGTGGATTCAAACGTGCCCTTCTCCCCAGCGCTGCTCTGTCCCTGCGGTTGGAACGGGGGTCCTCGCTGAGAGCTATCTTTAGCCCTGCTTGGCTCCTTGGCCCCACCTTCTGCCCCTCTCTGCTCTCAGTCAGACAGCGCAATAATGTTTAGATCAAGGAAGGTTTACACATTTATTCATTACTTCAAACCAATTAACTATTCTCTATCCCTCTTTTATTTATGATTATTAATTACTTTAACCAATTTAACTATTCTCTGTTCGCCAAATTTATTTATGACAGAATTGATATTGATATTAAAAAAAAGGAAAACGGGCTGTACTCTCCGAGGTAACTTAATCCTATCACGGCTTGGAACTTTCCACTAATTCGTTCCTCTAGAAGACAGCTTCAGGATTTTTATACCACAATAACCACGTATCAATTTGAAACCACAAAGCGTGTTAGTCAATCAAAAAACACAGAGCAATATGATTATGTGCGCACGCACGTCAATCTCTCCCGGAACTCCCCCATTTCTCTCTATCGATTTTGATTCGTTTGATCGAAGAGACACTTTACCTGCCGCTCAGTGTTCAGACGGGGCAAGAACAGATCAAACGACTCTATTTTATATATGGCAAGACAACTTACCCTTGAGCTCATGTCGCATGATCTGCTCGCGTCCCGTCGTTCGGCTCAGCAGCTGACGAGTCTCTAACAGGGTCCCGTCTGGGGTGCCAACTGTCGTGGAATTATCTGAGATCTAATTCTTTGACTAACTATGAGATCAAAAGTAACTGAGGAGTCCAGGGTAAGTATGACAAAAAAAGCTTTATCGTTTAAAAACAACAACGAAGCCTAGTGGTTTGCAAAGCACTGCCGGACAACCAGTCCCGGCCTCGTTTATATCCACACATCCAGAGCTGTTCGTCGTTTGGGGTGTCCGCCCACAATCAGTCATAAATCCCTTTAAGCAGATGGTGAAGCACGCTAATCTATAACATCAGGCTGAGGTCAGCATGCATTGTCCCCATATCCTCCAGCTCCTGTGGGGGGTTCCAACTTTCGCCTCTGACCCCAGACTCCCCGGCCAACATGTCGGGCCCTGGATCAGAATCCAGAGGCGTTTCAGATGTTTTCTACCATTAGATATTTAGGCCTAATAATAATCATGGTTTACCATAGAATATAATCATTAATTTCTTCCACAGGCTCAGTCTCAATTCTTTGCTCAAACCAAAATCTCAACCCTACGCTTCACTGTTGCGCTTTCACACACAGCGATTCATGTCCCCAAAGCCATTTTAAGGTAGGGTAAGGGGTAAGGGGGAAGGCTAAGTTAAGGCTACAGTTTAGGCGTGCTCTTGCAATACCATGCGTGAAAATGGAAAATCAAAAAAAATCCTAGGCAACATGGCGAGAGAAAAGATGCGACAGGAACGGAAACCACGAATGGTAAGTGTTTTCTATGTTAATAATCATTAAATAAATGATTAACCATTGCATTATCATTATGCCATCTGTTGTTTTTGTAATGTATTTTTGTGAGTAGATAAATCAATTCTCAAACAAAAACTGGGATGTCTGCTCTGTTGTTGGCAATGGAGGGATTTTGTCCAACAGCACCTGTGGAGAGAGGATAGATTCAGCCCAGTTCGTCATCAGGTAGGAACTCCCAGACTACTTCCTTCCACAATGTGACTTTGTTATTGTACTGAATATAGATACTGGCAGTTGCCAAATGTTCTTGCAAGATGCTTAATATTGCAGCGACCCTAGGTGTGGTAGACCCAGGGGGGTCTACCACAGGGGGGGTAGGGGGGCCCTGGAACGTGATTATTTTTTTCATTTTTGGGGGGGGATTTTAAACTTCAAATTTTTGGGTGAAAAAATAGGCTACCTGAAATAAATAGCCTATTTTCATTTATTGGTTTCTAACCCCTCTACCCTCTCTGCGCAGTGGAACAGTGGTCATACAGGCAGCACGGTTCATTCCTGCACACGCCCGGACTCCCGTTACATCAGCTACATCAGCTATCGTCATGATCTCTATAGTAACGCTGATAAACATAACCCAAGTTCGCTAGTTCAATAACACAATCAAACATGGCCGATAGCAAGAAAAAAATAACAAATTTGGTTTCAGCCGTTTTCCTCTTTCCTCTTATTGTTCAGTTACAGCTGCTCTGAGCGAGCGTAGTCTCCTAGAAAAGACCATTACATTTGAAATGCAAAATATATAGGCCTAATTAGGCCTCTGGGCGCGATGTGTATTCGCATTGCCCGGGCCTCTCTCTCTCTGTTTCCTTGGCCCCGATGTTATTTGGCATTAGCTTCAGCTCAAGATTTTTCTCATTTCTTTATCAGAATTTCTAATAACGTTTGTATAAAAATGTTTTTTTCATACAGTAGATAAAACTGAATGTTTAACATAAACAATGTATTCAATATTTGTGTTTTCAATGTATACATTTATTACATTTTCTATTTACCTACTGGCATGTGATTGGCCAATTGGCTTTGTTGATAACCTCAAAAACAATTAAGTTAATTCAGTTAAGAAAACAACATTTTGTACATGTGGCCCATTTACCAAATCTAAATCTAAACAATCTCAATCCAAAAGAAAATATCAATGCAGTTATAGTTTAAAAACATTATTATGCATAATGCTAAAAGACAGAAAGCTCTTTTTGTATGACATCCTCCGCAAACAGTGCATTCTCAGTTGAACTTATTATTTGTGGTGGCTTGACATCGATACAGAATAAATAAATAAAAACAAACATCATACCCCACTGTTGTCAAAACACATATTGACATCTTTGAGAAGTTGCAGGGCTGCCTACCGGCTGGACGCCCGACACTCCCCCAGGTGTATTTTCAGTACGCCCTGCTCATGTAACCGCAACAAATGGTCAAACTCGGCAGGCATTGCATGAACATTCTTCTTACTCGGTATGTTGTCATAGTAGTGGTTGTTGAGGGGCTGGGGTAATAGCGGGTGTTGGTCAAAGGGCCAGAACCCATACAGGTGTACGTTGGTGCAAAGTTCCAGCGCCAGGCTGGCCACCATCAAGCCAGAGCTCAGGCGCTTGCTCGGGAGGCCCTTGGAGCGCCAGAAGCTGTCCAGGTTCCGAAGGTACTCTGGGTTGAGGAACACCGGCCTGATTGGGCTCTCAAAGTCCTCGATGGTGTAGAGCGCACGCAGGGACACTGCGGTGTTGCTGGAGTATGAGAACGCCGGCAGGAGCATCAGAGAGTCATTGTAGCGACGCATGCTCTCCATGAAGGGACGTCTGTGCTCCTGTAGACCCCTAAATCTGAGGGAGAGCAGAGGCTTGGTTGTTAAAGAAATAAATATAATATATCAGCCCTTACTGGGTCAAAGTCATATTGTTGGTACACAATGCAGTAGCCATTACTTCTCATGCAAGATGCTTGGATTAGCCGTCACAAGGTTTGTCTTGTTGCCTACATCCTTGAGGAAGCTGTTCTCCACAGGAGGTAGGTTACACCTGCATCGGGAGAAGGTCCACACTCTCATAATGCATCATTAAGATTGTGCATTCTGAGAGATCAGTACAATAACAGCTTCACAATGTAGAAGGAGGTAGTCTGGGAGTTCCTACCTGATGACGAACTGGGCTGAATCTATCATCTCTCCACAGGAGCTGTTGGACAAAATCCCTCCATTGCCAACCACAGAGCAGGTATCCCAGGTTTTGTTTGAGAATGGATTCCTCTGCTCACAAATAGACATTACAAAAATAACTACTTTTAAATATACGTCGTGGATTTAATGTATGAACTCCATTTTGGCATAATATCACATCATTGAAAAAGTGTTTGTTCCTGTTCAAAGCTATTTTGATGAAGTAATTAAATAAAAGTTGCAAGGGGAAATTGAAATATTGAGAAACCAGGGCAGAAAATATAGCTCAGTGGCATCCTAGAAATGATACTCAATGGTTCAGATTCTGAAAGAATTAGTCGATCTTTTGGCTAGGAGTAGCTCAATAGTACAGCGTTTCACGGCAGCTCAAGAGTTCCCCACTCTGGGTAGTCCCTAAAAAGAATGTCCTGGAAAGTAACATCTAGGGTTGCATTATAAACTATCTATCCAACTTGAAATCTGCCCAATGGAATTTGTTTTCTTTGTGGCAAAGAACAGGCAGTGCGGTTTACCATATAAAGACAGGATTACAGGTGTAAAGTGGTTGAAGTGTAAAGGGGGCATATCTCAGTTGCAGAGAATTTACTGCAGATAAAGCGGTATATCGGTGCCCCATAGATTTTAATCGATTGAATGTATCTGACTTAAAAGTCTAACCAATAACAATGATTTCTTTATATTAAGAGCACTGATTTGCAAAGGGTTTGTAGCTCAGTGGCAGCATTTGACTGCAGAAAAAGAGTTCCTATGTTGAATTATCGATCTAACTTGAACGTTTAAGAAATGGACGATATGAATCCACTGGTCACCCAACCAGCCGAAAAGCTATTGATTGATGTTACCTAACAGGCCAACCAGCTGGTGACCAACGTAGAAATGTTATAACTCTCTGTTGGAGATTCCAACGAGCACAGAACAGTCTTAGAGAGAGCTCACTACTGTATGTTCTTGCCTTGGAAACAATGCCAAAACTAGGCGGGGACACTATCCTGTATGTTCTAATGGACAAACCAGAAAACGAACACAGGCTCTCCTGTTATCGAAGGGATGTAGGAAGTCCTGACAGATTAAGCCCAAAAAGTGAGGAAGGCGTTCCTCCGGCCCAGGCTCAAGGCTGAGGGAAAATACCGCCCCTAGGGCTGCCACCGCTGCACCCTGAGACAGGAACGCTTCAGGAATCAGGAAGCCCTTGATTCCGAGCCCTCCACCTAAGTCCTTTATTTGTATTTGTGTTTTCTTATTGTATTTTGAACTACCGTTTTTGCAGCATGTTTATCCTCTTTGCTGCTGTAACCATGCAAATTTCCCCACTGTGGGACTAATAAAGGATTATCTTATTTTATCTTAACTTAAGGTAATAAGAAATGCTCTCCTCCTTATAGATGCTATGGGCTATGGTGAATCATGGAAAAGAATATCTACCTTATGAACACACCCATTTCATGTGGATTTATTAGGTTTCCTCTAAAAAGGTAACTCTTTCAACCCATGACGTAATGAACAAATCACCTGGGAAGTTCCCATTTACAAAGGATTAAACATCCAAGGGGTAAATATGCCTACCTAATGGACACACCTGTTTCATGGGGATTCAATGGGTTTGTTTAGAAAGGGTATCTGTTCTATAAAGCCTGATGCATTGAAGGATTTCGTTCATTCTTATACCCAAGTGGGGCAATAGGTCATGACGAATGCCACGTCCTTTACCGACATGAATACATGACATGCTATAAAAGAGCACACTTAACTTATTCAGGTTTATACTTACCTTTGCAAAGGTTTGGAAAATGGCTGATGTCACTGACAATGGTTTTCTCTTCTCGCCATCGTACACAATCTGGGCTCCCACCGGGGTATTATTTTGTGAAACGACGGCCTTGGTAAAACCATGACATGTGCTTCTCAGCAGATCTCTGAGGAGTAGAAAACAAACAAACATAATTGAGCATCACCGTATACATTAGAGCATCCATTCAAATCTACACACAAACAAGGGGTCAACTGCTGCCAAGCTGGACAGGTAGAATTGTGCATATTTGTTATTCCCATTTCACTCAATTTAATCATTGATGACAAACGTCCATTTTTTATTTAGCTTTCAGACCCTGACTATGGAACATATCCTCATGTTCTCTTAAAGTATTGTACGTGTGCAGAGGGCCACTCTGTCTGGGTGGTTCCCTCACTAAGGGCAACAGCACTCAGTTAATGTTTTAGCCTGAGAGGGGTTGAAAAGGTCCACAGTGTCTGGACCTGGACCCCACTGTCTACAGTGGTTCATCTTTGAATTTAGAACACAGAAACCTTTTGTGGAAAGGTTGATTGTGAATGTACTTTTCATTGCACAAACATAACCACTTTCGTGCTGCTTTTTCCACATCTGCGTTCTGCCAGAGGAGATGGAGACATGAACACATTAAATACTAATCTTTTTTTCATGCTGTATCCTGCCAAGTTGGGACACTACAAAATGTGGCACACAAATGTAAACAAGATTTAAACAACAATCCATGCATGGTTAAGTCCATTCCCTGATACATGAACATTTCAATATTCCTGTCATACGACACATAACCTGTAGAGGCACCGGAGCTTAGGCTGGGTGTAAAGTGGTTGTGAGCAGAGCTACAGTCAGGGGATCACAATGGAGGGAAATTCAAACAAGAGGAGATGGACAAAGGGAGGCAGGTGTGTTTTGTTCTGGTCTTGAGAAACCGTCACATTCACTGAAGTCCAGTTTGTTGTTGCTTCATATTTCCCTTTTGGGTTATGCCTCCCTTGACACTTTTTGTGTGGCTCTATTTGTCAGATTTGAAACATTTTTGAAAGGCTTTATTTTTAAATTTTTATTTCAACTCTAGATTTTATATAGGGCAGTGATCTTTACTTTGTTTCCCCCCTTTTTAAGGACATGCATTTTATCTTTATTTTGGAAAAGTTGCTGTTTGTTCCGTTCAAAAAGGAGTCACTGATTATGTCTACCTAGTGTTTACACATTGTGGGCATCAGATGGATGATACAATGCTGATAAACACCCTCTATCTGCCCGTGAGCAGAGGGTCCTGTTGAGGGTCCTCAAGACTGACACAGGAGGCATAGGAGTTCGGTCTGTCACGGACGAAGGACAATCATATTGAAAATGATTCTGCCAAAGTCAAGCCACTGAATATGTCCTCCTATTGTTTACATGTTATGGACATCAGAGAAATTATATAATGCCAAGAAGGTTGTACCTTTTAATACTACTAGAACACAGAAAAACTACCCGAAAAAGTTTGCGGTGAATGCAATTTGCATGTGTTTTACGCAAACATAAAGCACACATTTATGGCTGTTTTACAATGTTTCTTTCATTATACAAACATAAACACACAAAAACTCAATCGTTTTAAGTACCTGAACTTTGTAGTGTTTCCTTGCTGCTTTTTCCATGTCTGAGAATGTCGTGCCATGACTTTCTCGATAAGTGATTCCCTATGAACAAAACACAGCAAATATCAAAATAAACTAAAATTAAAACAACAATTAATAAAGGCTTCAGCTAAAGGAGAATTAGGCATGAACACCATTAAATAAGAACTGTTTTCCATGCTGTATCCTTTCCAAGAGTCAC
>OLKM01004044.1:0-26138 GCA_900291075.1 Melanogrammus aeglefinus | reverse complement strand
CAGACACGTGTAGACCACCAGCCAACCCAAAAACGTCTTCTTTAAGAGCCACCCACGCATTACTATTGAGCAAACTTCCTGAAATGACTATATTAACTATGATCTATCTGAAGCCTAATGAAGTTGTTTCCTTAACATACAACAGTAATATGACATTATTAACTAAGTTTGTTAAATGTTAGTGTTTGTTTATATTTTGAAAATCAGGTAACTGACGGCCCTGAGCCTCCCTAATTTTGCGAACATTTCCCTGAAGCACTTAAATGGCCATTTCCAATAAGAATATGAACGACATTTTTTTTGAAATAAAAATATCATTTATTGGGCGTGTGCACGGGCCACCTGTGTGTGTGTTGTGTCGTCGTGTGTGTGTGTGTGTCCGGACTACTGAGACTTGTGTTGTTGTGTGTGTGTGTTGTTGGTGTGTGATGGGTGTGTTGTAAAAAAAAAAATGGAAGGAAAGTTCCCTTTAAAAAAATTATCGTCTCGGAGAGAGGCGCTGGACGGAGGAGGAGGCGGAGGCGCTGGAGCAGGTGGAGGCTGCCTCCTCAACACTCCAGGAGGCCACTTCTCTACCCTCTCCTCTTCTCTCCCTCCACCCCAACTATCCTTCTTTTCTGTGTCCTCCCTGTTTCAATTGAAACACATTTTTGGTCACGGTAGCAACAAAAAATTTTTTACATTCAATATAAAGGCTATGAGTACTAACTAGTCACACTCATATGACCCATTCATGATAGGACCTTCATGACCACATTGACGAAGCTGTTAGCATAAATAATGGTAATTTCTCTCCCTCCCTCTCCCTCCACCCCCACTTATCCT
Source organism: Melanogrammus aeglefinus (assembly GCA_900291075.1). Lineage (NCBI taxonomy): Eukaryota > Metazoa > Chordata > Actinopteri > Gadiformes > Gadidae > Melanogrammus > Melanogrammus aeglefinus. The sequence goes on along the minus strand of OLKM01004044.1, from coordinate 25,313 downwards.
TCTTTTTCTGGTGTGTCCTCCCTGTTCAAATGGAAATTAAACATTTTTGGGTCAGGTAGCAGACAAAAAATACATTCACATGAAAGGCTGATGAGTACATAACTAGTCACCACTCATATTACCATTCACGTCATCATTAGGACCCTCATGACCACATGGACGAAGTGTAGCATTAAAATAAATGTAATTTCTCTCATGTTAATGACATTACCTGGGCGAAGTAGGGGATGGTGCTGCAGCAGTTGGTGGTGGTGGAATGGGTTCAGGAGGCATAGTTGCACTGGAATGGTTCAGAGGCTATTGCTACTGGTCTCCTCGGCAGTAACAAATGGTCGAGGAAGGACAGGATTGCAGAGTACTTCCACCTCTTTGATTGCCCTGCTTGCTGGACCCTCCTCTTTCCCGCCTCTTCCGTCTCTCCCGGAGGTAGGTGTCCCTCGGCCCTTCCGTCGCTTTGCGGCGACGTCCTCTTGCCACGAAAAAAATGTGGTTGTGGTAATGCGAACTGAACTGTTGAACCTGTAATGCTAATCTAATTTAGCTTGGTTCTAGTTAAGTTACAATTGATTAGCCTAGCGAATACAGTAAACTTTTAAAGTAAGTAAAATTAAAAACCTTTACCAGTTAGCCCAAACCTCTTTTGGCTTCACTTCTGCCAGGCCTTGCCTTCACCGTCGGTCCTTGTATTTTAGACAAGGTGCCATTAAAAAGCTTCAGGTAAGAGGGACACCGAAATTATAATCTTCTTCCTACATCGCAGTTAAGTTGAGATTAGCGGGAAGTGAACGCTACGTCACTTTCAAAGGAGTTGTGACGCTGTTTGGCTGTAATCAAGCTTTCATTCACGCGAAATTCGCGTCAAGTTGAAAAATTTGAAACTCGACGCGAATTTGTCGCGCCACAAATCCACACGCAGTGAACGCGCCTCGGCCAGAAGGACGGCCGAAGGTGTTGGCACCGACAAATTTTCCAAAATTTGTCGCCAGTTTTCTCTCCGCGAAATTTCGCCCGGATTGACGCGTCTCTCGTTCACTTTGTATGGGAATCTTGTCGCCCGTCGCGTTTGGGTGTGAAACACGGGGTAAGTCGTTATGTTTTATCTTGACTGGCTATATAATAGCAGGCCTGTCTGCCACAAGTTGAAGGAGCGTTCACACCAAAACGCGAGGGACGACATGACCTGTGCGTTTACACCAAAGTGGAAGGCGCGCGACGACGATTCGTATACGTCAACGTAGAGCGTGATCGGGCAATTTTTTACGCTACGGAAAACTGCACTATTAAATTGTTTGCAGCGCAACCACTTTCTCCCGGAGGAGAAAGGGATTGTTTGCGTTTGCACTCCCGGAGCTCTACATTAATATAATATAATATATTATAATTTTGTTGTTTGTTATTGTTTCAATATTATGAACGGACTGCGTTCTGCGTTCTGCGACGTCCTCTTCCCTCTCCCCCACAAAAGACATGACAACGGGGGTTACCTCGGCATGGTGAAGAATGAAGTGCATTGAAGCACCGGGGGGGGGCAAAAGATGATTGCTTCATAACGTAAAGAGGAAATTTTTATGCTTGCTTCATTTCGTAATAGCTGAACACAAATGTTATACGTTGTAACATTATAGGCAAAATGTTAATATATTATGCGCTCAGAAATGTGTTACATCATCGACTTGGGTTTCCACATTATAGATGGGTTTAATTACAACTATGGTTGAGCGTGCAATGCGCGCGCTCAACCTAGTTGTAATAATTGCAATGATAATGATCATTATAAGACTCACCTGTTCAGAGTCCACCTCGACTCTGCAATAGCCCCTCCCCTCTTGGCCACCATTGTACACTGTATTGTATTGTGTGTTGTATTTGATTGTTTGTATTGTATTGTGTTGTATTGTAATGTGTTGTATTGCATTGTATTGTATTGTGTTGTATTGTATTGTATTATACTACTTAACTGTGTAGCAACTGCAGTAGCTGCTATCATTGCTGTAACACAGGGAAATGGTTAGCCTAGTGATTGTTGTACTTGCACTTGGTTCTATGAACATCCTTACTGTACCGACAGCAATATATTGTGGCACTTCTTATGAGCAAATGTACTTATTGTAAGTCACTTTGGATAAAAGTGTCTGCTAAATGCCCTAAATGTAAATGAAAATGTAAATTATTGTTTTTGTTAGAATTTGTGCTACTAATATGAATAATTGTAACATTAGCAACGATAATGATTTTGATAATTAAAGTTATTACTATTTTAATTTGTGTTAATATAATGGATAATATAATGAATAATTAGTGTTTGGTCGGCTGTGGGTCCTGTGGTGTTTAGGGATGATGTCGTTCTGTTTAAGAGCTCATTCTGTCTTCCTCTGTCCTGTCCTAGACTCACTGTCACCCTGGAGGGAGGGGAGAGAGCACTTACTGGATGAACTCGGTGAGGGGTTTATCCAAGTTATTAAATCAATCACGTCATTAACATTAATTTCAAAACACCCTCTGCTTCTGTGATTCATATCATGGTCTACTAAGGTCATGCGTCTATGTGGTCGTTTAGGTCAGGTCTCAGGGTTCTGTGTCCGTAACGAAGGCCGTAAGATAAGCAGTTCTCTGTTTGTTCAGGATTTTCTTTTACATTCAACAGATGAATTGACACTTCAGGGCTGGATGCTTCACGACAAGAGTCTCTACCTTATTTCTACTACTAAGAAGGGCTGGAGGGCCAGTAGAGAAGACTGTCTGCAGAGAAAGGCAGACATGGTGGTCATCAACAGCAGAGAAGAACTGGTGTGTGTGTGTGTGTGTGTGTGTGTGTGTGTGTGTTGTGTGTGTGTGTGTGTGTGTGTGTGTGTGTGTGTGTGTGCATGTTCTTTGTGGTCATGACAACAGATGCTTTTACCTTTAGAACCAGGTTTCCAGGTTGGTCAGCAGATTGATGGGTTCTTCCTGGATTGGACTGAGTGATCGAGAGACAGAGGGGACCCTCAAGTGGGTGGATGGTACCCCCATGACCTCAAGGTAAGGCTGAAGACTCTGTTCAGCAGCATCTCTTCTCTGAGAGTGACACACTGACCTCCACTGTCTCCTCCTCGTGGTCCTCAGTTGGAGACACGTTAAACCACGCGATGACGGCGGAGCAAGAGACTGCGTCGTAGCAGGGGAGGACGGCTGGTCCGAAGAACCGTGCAACAGACTGCACCACTGGATCTGTGAGAAGGTCCTAGACCTGGATCATCTGGAGGCTGAGCGGAACAAAGAGGGTCCCTAGACTTTGTTTGTGTCCATGAGTGGAGAACAGTTCCTCCTTTCTGTTCTCTGTGCCGTAGATACAGTAAATATACTCTGTAAGAGTTGAAAGGTTGTTGGATGTGTTTAGATCTACTAAAGTAAGGTTTCTATTGTGGTTTACTAGCGAGGTCAGGTTTCTATTGTGGTCTACTAGGGTAAGGTTTCTATTGTGGTCTACTAAGGTCAGGTTTCTATTGTGGTCTACCGAGGTCAGGTTTCTATTGTGGTCTGGTCAGGTTTCTATTGTGGTCTATTGAGGTCAGGTTTCTATTGTGGTCTACTAAGGTCAGGTTTCTCTTGTGGTCTACTAAGGTCATGTTTCTATTGTGGTCTACTAAGGTCAGGTTTCTATTGTGGTCTACCGAGGTCAGGTTTCTATTGTGGTCTAGTGAGGTCAGGTTTCTATTGTGGTCTACTGAGATCATGTTTCTATCGTGGTCTAGTGAGGTCAGGTTTCTATTGCGGTTTACTGAGGTCAGGTTTCTATTGTGGTCTCCTCAGATCATGTTTCTATTGTGTTCTACTGGGGTAAGGTTTCTATTGTGGTCTACTGAGGTCAGGTTTATATTGTGGTCTACTAAGGTCAGGTTTCTATTGTGGTCTCCTCAGGTCAGGTTTATATTGTGGTCTGCTGAGGTCATGTTTCTATTGTGGTCTCCTCAGGTCAGGTTTCTATTGTGGTCTCCTCAGGTCAGGTTTCTATTGGGGTCTCCTCAGGTCAGGTCTCAAGGGTAAACCCTTTCTGGGTTCACTTGCACTAGTTTCTATGGGAGCTGCTAAACTGTTTTGCGTTCTTCTCTTTAAGCTCCGCCCCCGACTCGTTGATCTCTGCGCTGGAGGGACTTCCCCTCCCTGGGAAATCTTTGTAGACACTGCTGTGATACTCAATCATGTATGAAGAGGCAGGAGAACACTGTGGGTGAATCCCCTGGGTCGCCCTCTAGTGGACGGGTGTTAGGAGAGAGTGAAGGGAGCGTCTGACGCTGCATCTCTAGATCCGTGTTGTAGACGTCCTCTCCTCTCCTCCTGGTTCCTTCAGGTTCAGTGATGCCCACGGAAGAGGAACAGGAGGCCCCCAGCATCACAGAGTTCCACTCCTCTACCCACGTGTTGCCCGTGGGCCAAACGGCCCGCTACACCTGCCACGCCGGTGGCATGCCTGAGCCCACAGTAGAGTGGCTCCACAATGGCAGGCCCCTGGAGAGGGACGGCACAGACGACCAATCAGAGGCCTGGATGGAGAGGGGCTTCCTCTTTGTCAGAGGTGGGAGGTATGGCGTGAACACGGTCTGCTGCATGGCGAGCAACAGCGCCGGCACGGCCAATCACAGCGCTGAGCTGCTTGTCTTTGGTAAGTCCTGGATCCAAGGAGAGACGCTTGTTGTTGATCTATTCATAACATTGTTGTGGATGTATCATAACACTGTTGTTGATATATTCATAACATTGTTGTTGATGTTTTCATAACATTGTTGTTGATGTTTTCATAACATTGTTGTTGATGTATTCATAACATTGTTGTTGATGTATTCATAACATTGTTGTTGATGTTTTCATAACACTGTTGATATATTCATAATTGTTGTTAATGTTTTCATTAGTTATTGTTTAGGTGTGTGTATACTGTGGCAACCCCGATCGGCGGCGGTTGGGATTTCACGAAGGAGATGCAACAAGCAGTGAAACAGGGTAGTGGGTCAACGGTTTTTATTGCGTTTCCACACGTGCAAAAAAACGGTAACGAAAAAAAGCCAACTTAGGTTCTTCCTGGTTTGGGAAAAAAGGAACCGCTCCGGGTCGGGTCCGGCTGCGGCGTCGTCGTCCCGATCACTTCCGGCTTCGGCTGCTTAGTCCTGGGGAGAGGCGTAATAGCGTTAACGTAGGTCCGGGTAATCCTCCCACACCGCGTCTCTCCAACTCCGCCGCGGTCCCCGACTGGTGCGCGCTCGGCCCTTAAGAGCCCTCCGCCGTCCCCCTCGCCCGGGTGCTTCCCATGTCCGTGATTGCCCGGGTGCGCTCGGTGTGTGCCCACGTGTCGCTGCGTCGAGCGGTACGTACCTCCCATGTACTACCTGTCCCCGGAGAGGGCGCTGTCCCCCGCGCTGCCGGGGCTCGACCTCCTCCGTTGGATCGGGGTTGTCACAATACATATCTACATATCTATGTATATTGTGGCAACCCGCTACCCAATGGGCCGAGTTCCCCGAAAGAATCACACGTCGCACAAGGTTAAAGCCGCACTCGGCATTTATTTAAGGCAGTACAACATACATTAGCCTGTTCTAGGGTCTCTGAGAGCCTCTAGTCCCGTGGCGGCTCGGGTTGTCTCCGCGTCGCTGGCGCTCTCCCCGCTGGCGTTCCCTCCGCTGCCGCTCTCCCCTCTCCCACCGCTCCGTGGTTCTTTTATGCCGGTTCCGGGTCTTCCTCCTCCCTGCCGCCAGGTGTCCCCCATCTCGCTGATTTCGGGGAAAGACAGGGTGCTCCCTGTCGCCGGCTGGTGGTTGGCGGCGGTATACCCCGTTCACCACGGTTCCTCGGACGCTACCGGGCCGAGGTTTCAGGGGCGGGTTGCCACAATATGTACACAGAGCGCAGGAGAACAGTACTAGTGATGAGGATGAGGATGAGGATGATGATGATGATGATGATGACGATGATGATGATGAGGATGAAGAGTGGTTCAGCAGCTCATCATGTCTGGTTCTCCCTCAGATGCCGGTTAACTCACACTGGACCCCAACACGGTTCACAGAGTCCTCTCTCTGTCTGAGGACAACAGGAAGGTGACGCGGGTTGGAGAGGACCAGTCGTATCCGGATCACCCAGAGAGATTTGACAACTTCTACCAGGTGTTGGGTAGAGAGGCTCTGACAGGCCGCTGTTACTGGGAGGTAGAGTGGGAAGGACTGGTTTATATAGGAGTGACATACAGAGGAATCACAAGGAGAGGATGGGGTGCTGACAGCTGGCTTGGAGGGAACAACAAGTCCTGGAATCTTTTTTGTTCTGATGATGGTTACTCTGTCTGGTACAACGGTATAGAGACAGACCTCCCTCTCCCCCCCGCTGGCTCCACTAGAGTAGGAGTGTATCTGGACCGGCCTGCTGGCTCTCTGTCCTTCTACAGAGTGTCCCCAGGTGGAGGAGGGTCCTCAGACACACTGACACACCTCCACACCTTCTGGTCCTCCTTCACCCAGGAGGACCTCCTCCTGGGGCTGGGGTTCTGGTGGCCCCCCGGGGGGCCCACACGGGGGGGCTCAGGATCCTCAGCCTCTCTGTGTCTGTTGTAGAAAGAGAGCGGGCGGGGAGCAGGAGCCTCCCGGGGTTCTGGGGGGCTGTCTCTCGGTGGTCCCTCAGTTGTAGAAAAAATGGGGGGGGGGGGGGGGGGTCTGCGGGGTGCCTCAGACAAAAAAAAAAGTGCTGCCCCTCCACCCCCTCTGCCCCCGAGAGTGCGGCACTTTGCACGCACACAAACACACACACACACACACATAGGCATGCAAACACATACACAGACGCACACACACACACACGGACACACACACAGATACAAACACACACACACACACAAACGCACACCGACACACAGACACACACACACATATACACACACACACATATACACACACACACACACAAACGCCGACACACAGAGACAGAAACACACACACACACATATACAAAAACACACACACAAAAACACACTGATACACAGACACAGAAACACACACACACACACATATACAAACCTAGTCTATGATACAAACACACACACACACACACACACACAAACACACACACACAAACAAACACCGGCACACAGACACAGAAACACACTTACACACACAAACACACACTGACACACAGACACAGCAACACAAAAAAACACACACAGAGACAGACACACACGCGCACACACAAAAACAAACCTACTGTACATAAAAACACACATACACACACACACACTGAGAGGACTGACGACTCAGTGGGGCAGTTATAGTCTCTCTGTCTCTCTCTGAAAGTATAGCCTGATAAACCAGATAAGCACATCTATTATTTGAAATTTACATAAAATACCTGTTGCTGGTAAATCTTTATATATTTTCAGACTTCACCATTTCTGGTATTAACGGCGCTTATATCATAATTTTTTTCATAATCCTGATTTGCGACCTGATTTAAAGCAGATTTTATATTTTATTCATAATAACCAAGAGGTCTATGGGATAATGTTGCATGTTGTAAATTACTTTAAACTGAATCTTGATTTTTTGTGTTCTGGGAACCAAACGACCGCAGAACATGTTCAGTTATTAAAGATACGTGCTCACCTGTTGATGATTAGTAAAGTCTGCTGCTTCTATTGTTTTAGTCCTCGTGTTTATTGTGTTCATGTAAGGGACTATTTTTCTGTCTTATTTGTTAATGAAGCATTATTGCAATTAACAACTCAGTGGATCCAACTGAATGTTCTCATGTGTTCAGCCGATGATTTCTTGTTTTATTACTGAATAATGCTTCCATAAGTGCCTTAATTATAATAACATATTAATCAGAAATTATAAATAGAACCACAAATGTTTTTCTGATATTATTACTCAGACCTCCTCCCTGGGTTTTGGTTGGGGGGGGGGCTCAGTGTCTCTGTGTCGGTTGTAGAAAGAAACCACAGACAGATGGCCGGACACACTCTCTGCCTCTCTTTCTCCCTGTCTCTCTCGCCCCGTCTCTCTCTCACTCTCCCCCTCTTCCCCTCCCCCCTCTCACAAATACTATTTCGATATGCTATTACTATTTATTTAGATTCATAAAATCGTCTGGAGGCGCACACAGCTTTTGGCTGTGATAATATATATAATATGATATAGATATTTATGCATGATATATATATATTCAGTTATATATAAAGCTATATATAAAGCACCGCCAGAGGTGTGAGTTGAAGATCTCACCTCCTCCAGACGTTCCCAATTCACCCACACTACTCGTTTGGGCTTACCAGGTCTGTCCAGAATCTTCCCCCATTCCCTGATCCAACTCACCACCAGATGGTGGTCGGTTGACAGTTCAGCCCCTCTCTTCACCCGAGTGTCCAAAACATGCCGCCTCAGATCAGATGACACGATTACAAAATCGATCATCGATCTTCGGCCTAGGGTACTCTGGTACCATGTACACTTATGAGCACCCTTATGTTCGAACATGGTGTTTGTTATGGCCAATCCATGACTAGCACAGAAGTCCAGCAACAAACGACCACTCGGGTTTAGATCAGGGAGGCCGTTCCTCCCCACCACGCCTCTCCAGGTGTCTCCATCGTTGCCCACATGGGCGTTGAAGTCTCCCAGTAGAACTACGGAGTCCCCTACTGGAGCCCCATACAGGACTCCATTCAGGGTCTCCAAGAAGGCCGAGTACTCTGAACTGCTGTTCGGTGCATACGCACAAACAACAGTCAGAGTTTTCCCCCCCACCACCCTTAGGCGTAGGGAGGCGACCCTCTCGTCTACCGGGGTAAACTCCAACACTGTGGCGCTCAGCCGGGGATTTATGAGTATCCCCACACCCGCCCGGCGCCAACTCCAGAGAAGAATAGAGTCCAACCCCTATCCAGGAGTACAGTACCAGAGCTGAGACTGTGCGTAGAGGTAAGCCCCACCAGATCTAACTGGTAGCGCTCCACCTCCCTCACAAGCTCCGGTTCCTTTCCCCACAGTGAGGTGACGGCGTCCCCAGAGCCAGCTTCTGCCGCTCAGGTCTGGTCCGTCGGGACCCCTGACTTTCACCGCCACCAATGTGGCAGCGCACCCGACCCCAGTGGGTCCTCCTGCAGGTGGTGGGCCCACAGGACGAAGAGGGGGGGGGGGGTGCCACGTATTTTTCGTGCTGTGCCCGGCCGGGCTCCGTGGCAAACCCGGCCACCAGGCGCTCGCCAACGGGCCCTCCGTCTGGGGCTGGCTCCAGACGGGGGCCCCAGGCTTCCTCCGAGCAGGGTCTCTCCTCCTCTTACTCGTTTTTCCATGGAGTCTTTGTGAACCATTCTTAGTCTGGCCCCTCACCTGAGACACTCTCTGCCATGGAACCCCTACCAGGAGACACAATGCTCCAGACAACACAGCCCTCAGGTTCACAGGGACATGCAAACCTCTCCACCACGATAAGGTGACGGTTCCAGGAGAGGACGACAAATCATGTTGAACTGATAGTCAGCTGCCGAAACCAGGGATCGAAGCAGTGACATTTAGATCTTCAGTCTAACGCTCTCCCAACTGAGCTATTTCGGCACAAAAATATCAAAACAGACCACATTAAACAAGAATAACTTAAAAAGCAGTGCATGAATTGAACTTTCACACGAGCCATAGAAGATCAACATACAGGATTAAAAAAGACCAAGTTAGCCTGATGGTCACCTGCCGAAATCAGGGATCGATAACTAATGAATTGAAAAGCGGCGAGTAAATAACATGAGCTACTTCAGCACACAAATACCCAAACAAACCACATTCAACATGAATAACTTTAAAAGAAGTCAGTGAATTGAACTTTAACATAAGCCTTAGAAGATCCAGACACAGGTTTAAAAATAACCAATAATGTTGAACTGATAGTCAGCCGCCGAAACCAGGGATTGAACCAGGGACATTTAGGTCTTCAGTCTAACACTCTCCCAACTGAGCTATTTCGGCACCAATTCATACATATAGACCACATTCACGAAGAATAAATTAGAAAGCAGTGATTGAATTGAACTTCAACATAAGCCTTAGAAGATCAATGAACAGGATTAAAAACGACCAAACTGGTTAGCCTGATGATCAGCTGCCGGAACCAGGGATCAAACCACAACATTTAGATATTGAGTCTAAAACTCTCCCAACTGAGCTATTTCGGCACAAAAATATCCAAACAGACCACATTCAACAAGAATAACTTAAAAAGCAGTGCATGAATTGAATTTTCACACAAGCCATAGAAGATCAGGGATCGAACCAGGGACATTTAGATCTTCAGTCTAACTCTCTCCCAACTGCGCTATTTCTGCACAAAATTATCCACACAGACCACATTCAACAAGAATAACTTAAAAAGCAGTGATTGAATTGAACTTTAAAAAAGCCTTTGAAGATCAACACACAGGTTTATAAAGGACGAATCATGTTGAACTGATGGTCAGCTGCCGAAACCAGGGACCGAACCAGGGACATTTAGGCTGCGTTCAGACTGCCAGCCACCTCCGGGAGGTGGTTTCGATTACATTTGGACAGATGCGTCTCAGTCTGAACAGCTCCAAACACTCAGATCGGTTTTGACTGTCCATGACGTCACTCTACGCGACGCCAGACCTGACCCAATGCGCCAAACCACCCGCCTCAGTCCTTGAACAGAGGAAGAAACGAAATGCCTCATTAATCTGTGGGGAGATGGGTCCGTTCAAGCGAAGCTCGAGGGCATGTATCAGAATAAGTCGATTTATGAAAGTCTTTCGCGTTCTTTGATCCATCTTGTTTGTTATTGTTTTTCTCGTCGCTATTACATGACGTCACACAATACACGCGCTGGATGACGCCTCCACTCCGACGTCGTTGCTACAGCAACCTGTCAGATGGGTCAATAATGTGGCCCAGTCTGAACAGAGCCAAATGCGATTTGGACACTTGCTAAAACAGTGTGGACAGTCAGCCCTAAAAATCGGATACGAGAAGGAATCAGATTTGAATCAGATTTGCCTGCAGTCTGAACGCGGCCTTAGAACTTCAGTCGAACGCTCTCCCAACTGAGCTATTTCGGCCCAAAATTTGCAACACAGACCACATTCAAGAAGAATAACTTACAAAGCAGTGATTGAATTGAACTTTAACATAAGCCTTAGAAGATCAATGAACAGGATTAAAAACGACCAAACTGGTTAGCCTGATGGTCAGCTGCCCGAACCAGGGATCAAACCACAACATTTAGATATTGAGTCTATAGCTCTCCCAACTGAGCTATAACGGCACAAAAATATCCAAACAGACCATATTCAACAAGAATAACTTAAAGAGCAGTGCATGAATTGAACTTTCACACGAGCCATAGAAGATCAACATTCAGGATTAAAAAAGACCAAGTTAGCCTGATGGTCACCTGCCGAAATCAGGGATCGATAACTAATGACTTAAAAAGCGGCAAGTAAATTGACCTCAAACAGGATCTACTTCGGCACAAAAATATCCAAACAAACCACATTTAACATGAATAACTTTAAAAGAAATCAGTGAATTGCACTTTAACATAAGCCTTAGAAGATCAACACACAGGTTTAAAAACGACCAATCATGTAGAACTGTCGGTCAGCTGCCGAAACCAGGGATCGAACCAGGGACATTTAGATCTTCAGTCTAACGCTCTCCCAACTGAGCTATTTCGGCAAAAAATTACCTACAGAGACCACATTCAACAAGAATAACTTAAAAAGCAGTGCGTATGTTGAACTTTAACATAAGCCTTTGAAGATCAACAAACAGGATTAAAATAGACCAAGTTAGCCTGATGGTCACCTGCCGAAATCAGGGATTGATAACTAATGACTTAAAAAGCCATAAGGACATTTAGATCTTCAATCTGAGGTTCTTCTTATAATTTAGTTATTTCGGCACACAAATATCCAAACAAATCACATTCAACAAAAATTACTTAAAAAGCGGCGATTAATTTGACCTTAAACACGAGGTACTTCGGCACACAAATATCCAAACAAACCACATTCAAGAAGAATAACTTAAAAAGCATTGAGTAAATTGAACTTTAACATAAGCCATGGAAGATCAATATACTGGATTAAAAACGACCAATCAGGTTAGCCTGATGATCAGCTGCTAAAACCAACGGGGGGCTGGGCGTGAGGGTAGCGCAACAGGGGCTTGACCGGGAGGAATGGTGTGGTAGGGAGGGATTGGGTGAGGGCAGGAGTGCCGGAGAAAGCAGGGGCCCGGTGGAGGGCAAAAACAAATGGAGCAGGAGCCGTGCACACCCTCCCTCCGAAGCTCCTCTCTCTTGGCGTGGCGCAGAAGGGCCACATCTTCAGGGTCCCACTCGAACAGGCAGACGGAGAGCTTGTGTCGGTCGTGCATCTGGCCACAAGCCGCCGAAGGAAGTGCCAGATGTCCAGCCGGATGAAGTGATCTGACCAACCGCCGAACCTGGCCTTCAGCTTGCTCTCCCCTCCCGTCTCCTTGCAGCAGCCACAGTCCACATAGAGGAGTATAGGGGGGCCATGCCTGCCTCGCTGTAGCGCCTGATGAGGCCTGATACCGTCTAGTCCAGTCCAGGTCCCTCCTGGGCTGGCAGGGCGCTGATCAGGACCTGCCCCTTCTCGTTGCTGACGGAGGTCACCCAGAGTGCCTTCCCCTTGGCGGCTCCAGACAGCTTTTTGGTAATCTGGAATTGAACAGAATAAACTAATTCAGAGTGCATTCAAAACAATAATATAAATTAGAATAAGAACAAAACAGAAGCAAAATATATCCACGAAAGTACATCTAGGAATAAGCATATAAAATTGGCATTTACACGTGCAAAAAGGCACATCAAATAAACATTGACACATTTGTGACTATAACTTAAATGGCTCAAAAGCTGGGATATGGTGTTAGGAGAAAACACATTTCATATATTGTTGATTGTTGTTGATGTCCTTTTTACCTTCTTCGTGGAATCCATTTTTTATAATGGAGCCAAAGGTGGAGGTGATGCTGGCCTTGATGCGGCCCATACGGCTCATCAAGTCCTTCCCGTACACCGTCAGGAGCCACCTGTTGGTCGGGACTGCGATAGGCTCGGGGGGGCTCTGACAGACCACAGGGAAGAGACTGGGCCTGCTGCGTAAAGTCACTGCACAGCTCCATGTAGCGGGCCGAGCGCTGCAGCCACTCCTCGCTGTGGTTCTCCCACAGCTGTTTGGCCAGGCGGGTGGACCTGTTGCCGAGGGTCCTCTCCCGTAGCATCCAGATGACACGGATGTCACACGCATGCCTTTGTGGACAGGTATAAGTGTATCAAATGATTTAGTTTTGTTGGACAAAGGAAGGTGGAGGCAGAGTTAGCTGAGGTTGAGGCCGAGCTAGCTGCAGGACTTCTCACAGACTGAAAGAATCGGTTCACCTTGGAGTTTTGGTTTACTGTTGGGGTAAAGTTTACCTTGTGGTAGAGGTTGTGCCACTTGGCCTGTTTCGGAGATGGCCAGTTCTCTGCACTGGAGGGTCAAGTACCAGAAGAGGCCAATGCCTTCAGGTGGCTCACCCACTCCTCAGACCCCATGGCTCTATGCTTCTTAATAGTAGACATCTGAAGACAAGGGGAAGAATGGCCAAGTTACCACACATTGTCAAAGACATATGCTTATAAAATCTCTTTTGAAAAAAAGATTTTTAATCTCAATAAGATGTTTTCCTGGTTAAATAAAGGTTAAATAAAATAAAATAAAATAAAAATATATGTGTGTGTGTGTGTGTGTGTGTGTGTGTGTGTGTGTGTGTGTGTGTGTGTGTGTGTGTGTGTGTGTGTGTGTGTGTGTGTTTTTGGTTCTTACTTAAAAAAACAAATTTACCAGACAATATCTTGTCTCCGTCGGTGGGCGGGTCCTCTGATTGGCTAGTGAGCAAGGTACATTTTATCAGTCTGTTTTCTGGGAATAATTGACGCAAGCAGAAACCAGAAAACAAGCCGTATTTTCGTTTGGTCAAAAAAACCAAAATCAAAAGTTTAGCTGGATAACTCGTTTTTTAGTTCTTACTTAACACAACGAATTTACAACTCAATATCTTGTTTCGGTGGGTGGGCGGTCCTCTGATTGGCTTGTGTGCTTCGTTGCCCTGTGCCCTTCAAAATAAAAGCTGTTCCATTTGATAATGTCAACAAAAAGATTACTGCTTTATAGACACTAGCAGACACAGAGGACCCCATCACCCACAGTCAAGACTGACACAGCTTCAAATAACAATAATAGTATTCATAATCATTTGAAAATGAGAACTTATGAAGTTATGATGACTTCAGTGCAGTCGATGTTTAGCCACAAGGTGGCACAGTTATTACATGAAGAGTAGACCTGAGGGCTTTACTAAAACGGAGGCTCAACATATCCAGGCTCTGTGTTCATTATTAGACTCTACAAAACCTAAAGCCCCGGTCAGAGTTAACTGGTATGACGACGGTGGTCATTGTCCGGCTCTGAGCTATGCGCTTTGTGCGCGTTCACATCAAGGGAGCTGCGATCGCGGGCTGCTGATTTCCTCACAGCCTGCGAGCTATGAGAAAGTGATCACAACACATTTCTGACAGCTGAACATTGTGCATCTGTTGACCTTCATCCATTTACAGTTAACAAACTATTTTTTCTTGTTGAAAGATATTTTATATTGTTTTCATATAATTATTTACTGACGTGATTACAGAATGTGAGTGTGTGTTATATTGAAAGATAGGCTGGGTGTGCCTATGAACATAGGCTACAGTGAATTTTTTAAGGTGCTGTAGAGTGTACAGTAACCTACTTCATTCAAAATTGAATACGCTAATGTAGCCTACACTATAAACAAATGGTTTTACTCTTTGCTCAGTTGTGACAGTCTTTTTAACATGTCAGCAGGCAAGCTTCACTCATTCCAGGATGTATTGTGCTTTGTCCTATAGCCTACTTGGAGCATGTTTTGATATGGATCTAGTAGCATGTCATGGTCCGCTCCTTATTTTCCCGTTCACCTGCCTGCCAAGCCGATCTCCCCTAATTAGCTCAACCACCTTCACCTGTGCTCTCTCTATATCAATCCTCTCTCTCTACTCAGTCTCTTCCAGATCGTCTCTCGTTAGTCACAGAGCTTTCTCGCAACTCCAGAACTGTTTCTCCGACTCTTATCCTGCCTGTTCACGAACCCTTGCCTGTCGGACCACCCGCCCAGGGGCGTAGCCATCATTTCAGAAGTGAGGGGGACAAATGGTTCAGAGGTCTATTGAGTGATTTATCATCCTCTCGCATTCAGTTGCACCTCTCCTTAGTGGCTAAAGAACCACATAACCACAAACAGCACAGCACCACAGGACCGACTTTATTTCTTTAAAATGATATACTATCAAAATCTAAAGTCAAAATGTATAGCTGCCAAACTCTGGTTGAGTTAACATAGAATGATCGTCGAGCTACAGGGTATGTAGGCAGATAGTTAAGTGCCAAATGATAACACTGAACACGAAAAGTTCTGTAAAACACCATTTCTGTTTCAAATTTTCAGCACCCAAATGGAATGGAAGGGACAAGGTAACGGGGTAATAAGCAATTTAATTTGATGGCAAGAAGTGACAAGTGAAAGTGACAACAATAAACATATCGACATGAAGATGTAGTAATTTTACATTTGCTGTCGTCAACTATGACAGCACATATGTGCAAAATGAATCAAGACTAAGACAAATGGTATGACCTATACCTGCTGCCTTTAAAACACAAATAAAGCAGTAGTCAAATAATATCTGCAAATAAATCAATTATAAACAAAAAGTCTCTATGAAGTTAAATATAAACTACATCTTTAAACATCAATGCAAGTATTTCCCTTTTGAACTAAGGGAATCAAAGGCTACAGGCTCTCCTGATTAACTATATTACAAAATAATATTTTCTGTTCTAGGTTTCTTTTAAACACAAGTAGAAACAATAATATGATAAAAATAAAATAATGCTTACATTAAATAAAAAGTAACAAAGTTTCTTTGTTGATTATCCTCTACAGTTAAATAACTGATGTGTTAATATTTGTGGCCCTTCTTTGGGCCTTGGCTGACGTCTGGCCCCATTTGATATTCATTTATTTCAACCTTATCAGCTTACCATCTACCGTCAAATATTGGTATTCCCCTGTTACAATACTCACAGAATGTATGTTTGAACATAGCATGGACTGCAAGGTGCATTCCATTTTCCATGAAAGCACATAAAAAATATATATGTGTGTGTGTGTGTGTGTGTGTGTGTGTGTGTGTGTGTGTGTGTGTGTGTGTGTGTGTGTGTGTGTGTGTGTGTGTGTGTGTGTGTGTGTGTGTGTGTGTGGGTGCCCCCAGACATTTGGTATCACATGTCAGTCACGGTCTAGTCCAGGCCTATTCAACTAGCGGCCCATGGGCCAAATGCGGCCCCTCTTAATTTTTTTCTGGCCCGCAAGAGGTTGCATGCAAAAAATAAATAAAATAAAGGAGAAACATAGTTGCATGCAAATCAGGTTTCTGTGTATAGCCGGTGATACTAGCCAGTATCAGTACCCCACAATCAGGAACTGGCATCCCTTATTCTGACAATGTTTGGCTCAACCGATACGTGTGAGTCTAGCTTTTCTCATGAATGCCATCAGAACAAGGGACCTATAAGAAGCTGCATGAGTGTCTCAGGATGAGCCAAACTAGGCAAACAAGGCAGTACAATCTTTCTCACTGACTCACTGGCTCAAAATATCTCATATGTACAGTAGTTCTGTTTTGTGATGATTCAAACAACATTGTTGAATTCTAAATACGTGTCCAAAATACGTGAGAACAAAATCTTTTATAATGATACGATTAAAAGTGAAGAAGGAAGGAATGCGTCTGACAAGTTTATTCCATGTAGTAGTACTATATATTGTTAACACTACTTTAAGTACGATTTATTTGTAGCGATTCATTCATGTAGTGTTACTCTGTGTGGCCCATGAACCCCCAGTGGTTTTCCTTTTCGGCCCACTTGTTAAGGAGGTTGAATAGCCCTGGTCTAGTCACTACAAAATATACAGTGGGGCAAAAAAGTATTTAGGTAGGTAGGTAACCAAATACTTATTTTCCACCATAATTTGCAAATAAATTCTTAAAAAATCAGACAATGTGATTTTCTGGATTTTTCTTTTTCATTTTGTCTCTCATAGCTGAGGTTTACCTAGATGAAAATTATAGGCCTCTCTCGTATTTTTAAGTGGGAGAACTTTCACAATTGGTGGCTGACTAAATACTTTTTTGCCCTACTGTATGTAGTACACTGTACACAGTACACTGATCCCACCTAATGGAAGCACCCATGCGTGGTTCTGCGCCTCTCATTAGCCGCAATGAATTGCTGAGCAATTTGTCTCCTATTTAGTTTGTCTAGTTTATCTTTGTGGATATGACACATAGCTACACTGTTGGGCCGAGACTGTGTCATTGTGCTTCGGAGCCAGGTTTTTAACCTTTTAACCTTAAGTTGTCAAGGGTGACATCCCCATTTCCAAAATGTCTTTGTCACAAAGAAGAAAAGTGGATTCAGAGTGCAGAGTTTTCCAGGAAAAATGGACTGAGAATTATTTATTCACAGAGGTGAATACAAAAGCAGTGTGCTTGGTATGTAATCAGCAAGTTTCAGTTGCTCAAAGAATATAATATGCGGCGCCACTATGAGACTCATCATAAAGAAAAATATCACCATTTGAAATGACAACTAAGAAAAGAAGAGATAGACTAATTTTTAGCTGGTCTGAAGCAACAGCAGTCTACTTTTACTTTCAGCCGCGAGGTCAGTGATGCAGCAGTGAAGGCCAGCTACCTTAATGCTCACGAGAGAGTGCAAGCATCCAAACCATTTTCTGATGGTGAGTTTGTGAAAACATGCATGCTGAAGGCTGCAGAAGTTGTGTTCCCTAAAAAGCCATCTGCCTTTGCCAACATTAGTCTGTCATAGACAGACTAGGGTAACGGAGCACTCAGGAGACAAATAAATGACAAAATCAAGTCATTTATTGCTTTTTCGGTTGCAGTTGATGAGAGCACTGATATAACAGATATTGCTCAACTGGCCATGTTTATTCGGGGTGTTGATGAGACTTTGACAAAGAACAGCGAATGACATATTCAGCCCTCTCGCTGGAGTGCTGGATAAGGTTGGAGTGGACTGGTCCCCTGCCGTCAGCCTGGGTACAGATAGTGCACCATCAATGGTCGGGAGAAAGGCAGGCGTTGCGACAAAATTCTGAGAGAAAGTATAGACCGCAAATGGGGGAAAAGATTTTTGGGCATTTCACTGTATTTTGCATCAAGAAGCATTGTGTTGCCAAACACAAAAATGGATCATGTTATGATTGTGCTTGTAAAACCTGTAAATTTCATTAGAGCACAAGGTCAGAATCACCATCAGTTTGACACTTTCTCAGAGATAATGATATTCCGACTGGCCTACCATACCACACTGAAGTACGGTGTTTAAGTCGAGGTGCCGTGCTCAAGCGTTTCTTTGAGGTACGAGAGGATATTAGACAGTTCACGGAATGGGTAGCCACGTGAGGAAGCTTAAATGTCTGCAGTGGGTGCAGGATCTTGCCTGTATGGTGGATATTAAACAGCAACTGAATTAACAAAATGTTGCAGGGCCGCAGAAAAAATAGTCACTCAATATAACGACAGCATCTGCGCATTCAAGTTAAAACTTTCACTCTGGGAGACGCAGCTATCTAGTGGTGACACCGCCCATTTCCCATGTCTAACCGATGTGCGTGCCACGGGACTGATATGGATGAAATACATAGACAAGATAACAGGATTGCTGCAGGAGTTTGAGCTGAGGTTTCAGGTCTTCAGTGAACTAGAGAAGGAATTTACAGTCAAGCCTTCTGACATGCCAGCTGACATCCAACTCGAGATAATTGACTTGCAGTGTGATACCAATATGAAGGAAAAATTTGCGTCTGTGGGCTTGGACACATTTTATCAATATCTCTTGCCAGGGTACCCCAAATTAACATCCCTAGCTGCAAAGGTTTTGTCCATGTTTGGAAACTATCTTTGATAACAGGTAATCTCTGTAATGAACCTAAATAAAAGGACCGCTCAAGGTTAACAAACAGACACTTGAATGACATTGTGGAATGTGCTGCTACTAAAGATTTCACACCTGATATTGATGCACTCGTAAAGGCTAAAAGATGGCAAGTTTCAGGAGCAAGCAGCCGCAAATAGTCTGCAGTGAGAAAAACAGTTAATTAAGTTAATCCGCAAGTAGGCCTTGCCTACTTGCCTAATTCTTGTGATGCTCTTTCAGAAATGTTTGCACTCTGATGAATACAGATCTTTGAAATTAAATTTAATCAGGTTTCATGTTAAAGGACAATAAATATTGTGCAGTATATCATTCTCAACTTCAGCAGCCTACAGAACAGTTTGATCTGATGTAGCCTAATCTCATTGCTCATGCACTGCTATAACTTTTACGTTTGTTCATTTCATTTATATGTGCACATTTACATTTTCAAGGCAGTATGATAGCTTTCTTCATATCTCCCACCTGAGTTTGTTTAGTGTGGTGAGTTGGTTCAGGTGTTCAGATGTAAATATGTATTCCCTCAACTCTACAACTAAAGCAGTTGATAATAAATGTGAAATGCATTTTATTTCAGTTCCATTGGCCTATCTGTGAATAAATGTGTTGGGCTAATTAGATCCTTGTGATCCGTGATTATTTTAATGGTCTGGCCCATTTGAGATCAGATGGGCTGTATGTGGCCCCTGAACCAAAATGAGTTTGACACCCCTGCTTTAGAATGATATAAGTAAAAAAGTATTTAGCAGTAAAACGACTCGAGAAAAAAAGTTACTCAAGGAAATGTAACAGTATATAACTAGTTACTATCACTCCGCACCTAGTAAGCGATTTAACATAGGTAGCCATTAACAATTGTTAACTAGCTTAACTTGATATATTGACATCTATTAGTCAGTCATCATTTAGCTAAACAACATGCAACGGCATTACCTAACTTACAAGTCTTTTGCGTCTTGGCTGCTGGTTTGCTGAACATGCTTGTTCAGGGCCCCGTTTCCCGATAACGATGGATCTTCGCTCGTACGATCATTCCAACGAAGGATCTTTCGAAGCATCGGTAATTTCTTTGGAGCGTTTCCCGAAACTCCTCTTAACATAAACGCGCTTTCACTGCACTCAGGATGATCATAAGATTGTAACTATCCACTGACACGGTGCTGAAACTGGAATGTTGCAGGAAAATGGGGCTCAAATGAGTTAAAATATCCCCCCCCATCAACGCCAACAGCAGAGTAGCCTACAAAAATATTAGACTACAATAATATGAATGCTAAAGATATTAAAACACAATTGATTAGGCCTAGGCCAACATATGCTATATGAGTCCTAATCCTGAACGCACTGTTCATACTTTTTTTTCACGGCACCCCCTCCCTGAAACAATTCCATGTTACCCAAATCCAAAATAGCTTGTGTGGCAACTACATTAATCTTAATGTGCTGATTTCTGAAAGATATTGCGCAGCAAAGAGAGCTGAATTTATCTGATTCCGCATAGGGTTTGAATGAATGGTCACGTGAAGTGACACACCTATAAAACACCCTCCGGAAAAAGGGTAGGGCCTCTGTAAAATGGCGCGAAAAGAGAAAGAGAAAAGCGTTGTTCAAACCTGAGGAACTTAACGTTCTGCTTGAGGAGGTGGAGGGGGCAAACAAAGGCCTCTTATTTGACCGCTTCAAAGGTGCCCAGACCAACAAGCAAAAAGTTAAGAAGTGGGGAGAAATAGCTGAGAGAATGACTGCAGTCACTGGCATCACTAGGTCCGATGTGGACGCCCGGAAAAAATGGCAAGACTTCGTCAGTCTTGCCAAAAAGAAAGCGTTGGAATTTCGACATCAATCAAATATGACTGGTGCGGGGGTGTACACGGCGCAGGCCCTCAATGACGAGGAAGAGCGAGCCATGGCCATCATAGGCTACTCAGCCTCCCAAGGCATCCCTGGGGGAGTGGATATCCATGCGGGTATCACGGAAGAGGGAGATCCTTCAACTGAGCAATGGCAGGAGGATGAGGAACAAAGGATCCCCCACCAGTCCACCTCGGCTGCCCCCACCTCCATACCCGTCATGACGCCCCTGCTGACCTCAGCTGCCACCTCTACCCCTTCCACCGTCTCAACTCTCACCACCTCCATTATCGGTTGTGGCTGCCAATGCAGCCAAGACCTGGTGGAGTTGGAGAGGGAGAAGGTGGCTCTGCTAAAGGACGTGTGTGGTCTTTTCCGGGAAGCCTCCGAGCGTGGTGCTCACTTCCAAAAGAGGTGATTGTGCTGAAGAGGGCCAAGTTAGACCTTATGGCACGTCAGCTTGCCCTCGAGGAGGAGAGGTTTGGCCAGCAAAGCCTTTCAATAATTATCCCGGAGCAATAAGGTAATGCATATTTTCAGTAGGCCTACACATACAGATATGTGATATGGAGGTTGGGAAAGTTGAATGAGCTGTGAACACGTTTTCATAAGGCATTTTTGTTCTCTTTTTAGATGGCGAAGGGTCATGACGGGTGGGGGCAGCCGAACTTCCAACGCTTTCTTTTTCACTCCAAATCGGACCTTTAGTGACCGCATTCATTATCACCTATCCCCCCCCCCCAGCCTAATATGAACCACAATGGTCTCCACAAATGATAAAGCACACTTCAGTGGCCGCAATAGATGAGCGGCTGTGTTGCCTTCATTGTCGAACATGTGTGCATGTATTGGTGTGAAGCTTTTAAAATTACTCTTGGTTTAAATTCTTGAGAGGAAAAAGATTTGTCTGGCTACATGGCATCATTAGAAAGCAATTTTAAATAGAGGCCTACTACTTTATAATTATAATAAAGACTATAATACTATAAAGCTATTATAAAAACTATAAAATAATAGATGTGGAAACACCGGCAATGAGTTATATATACTTAACAAATTAACTGTTTAACATAACCCAGTGTCTGCCTGATTGTTAACGTGTTGATAGTGTTGTGGAGGCATGCCGCATCTAATTAACATCATTCGTTGACAGGTTTTATTAATTAGTTTCAGAACATAGGCCTATATAGTGCAAGGGGTCATGCAGTAGGCTACATCAGTGTGCAAAATAATGGCTGGTAGAGAACAGCGTGTGTGCTAGCGCTCCGTGAGCAAGAGAGAGAGAGAGAGGCAGAGAGGCCGAGGCGTCTCCGGAGTCGCCTTGTTGCAATTAATTCTCGAATCCGGGAAAACTTTGACCCCCTCGAGGTCTGCAATGACGCAGCAGTCATCCAGCGCTACAGGCTGCCCAGGGAGCCAATCAGACAGCTGCTTGGGACGATCAGCGAAGTCCTGAGACGCGCAACCAGGAGGAACTTTGCGCTCACACCGCAAGTACAGCTCTTGTCCGCCCTCAGGTTCTACGCCACAGGGAGCTTTCTGTAGGTCGTCGGAGATGGCCAGGGCCTGTCCAAGGCGTCAGTTTGCAGGTCGGTCCAGGCAGTGACGTACAGCCTCCTCCGACTGGTTCCGCAGCATGTCCGTTTCCACACCAGAGACGAGATGATTGCGACCCAAGAAGATTTCTTTCGGTCATTCCGCATCCCTCAAGTGGCCGGAGCCGTGGACGGAACTTTGGTACCAATTCATACGCCCCATGTGGATGCCCATGTTTTCATATGCCGAAAGAGATATGCCACTGTGAACTGCCAGGTGGTGTGCGACCATCAGGGCATCATCCTTGATGTCGTGGCGAGATGGCCTGGAACGACTCTTTCGTCTTCCGCGAGTCCTCCATCGGCCGGCTGGCTGCAGCCTCCAGGGGAGAGTGGCGGCTCCTCGGAGACGGTGGCTATCCTCTTTGCCCTCACCTCTTCACACCTGTGCCTAACCCGGGAGACGTCCATGACGAGGAATATAACGAAGCCCACCGTCTGGCCCGGTGCATCGTTGAGCGCACGATCGAGAGGTGGAACTTGCGCTTTAGATCCAGGGAGTCCAGTGGAGGGCTCCAGTTTTCGCCAGCCAAGTCATGCGCTGTGATATGTGTGACAGCTATGTTGCACAACATTGCAGCTAAGGCTGGCGTATCTCTAGGTGAACCGGAGGACAATGAAGACGATGACGACGAGGAGGAAGATCGGCGTGAGGACGGCCTCCCTCATAACTACGCGGCTGGTTTAACAAGCACGTCGAAAGAGTGATTTGAGACTTTTTTTTTAACCCCCTCCACCCTCCACATGTCACTAAAACATTCCCGTCAACGTGACCAATCCCCACCATATTCCCAGGCCTGCTCAATTGTTCTTTTATATTTTTCTGCATTATTTTAGGCTATGTTTTATGAGTAGCCTATGTCAGTCTGCATAAATTCCCCCCACTTTCTCCCACACATTTTGAGTGCCCCACCTGCTCAAACATTTTCTGGACTGTCTCTCTCAAACTACGAACATAATGGCCCACAATAGGCTTGGACGCACGTGATACACCATTACCAATGTGTTATAATAAAACGTATCCAATACTAGGAATGTCTGCTTGTGACGCCACTGAGTAGGCTAACAATGCTCTTAGTATCCTACGAGTACCCTGGAGTCCTCGTTAGCTACAAGCGTTTTTACGACGTTCGTTACCAACGATGCTTTCGGGAAACGGTGTGAAACCTGTACGATGCTCGTACAACGCACTTCAGGGTCCACTTAGGCTAACGATGCTTTTAACGATGGATCTTCGCTTGTACGATCATTCTAACGAAGGATCTTTCGAATCATCGGTAATTTCTTTGGAGCGTTTCCCGAAACTCCTCTTAACATGAACGCGCATTCACTGCACTCACGACGTTCGTAGGAACGTACCTGTCCACTGACATGGTGCTGAAACGGGCTATGACGCAGGGAGAGATGCAGGAATGTCACAGGAAAATGGGGTTAAAAAGGGTTAAAATATCTGTCCATCAAGGCCAACCGCAGAGTAGCCTACGAAAAGAATAGAGTGCAATAATATTGAATGCTAAAAAATATTAAAATACAATTGATTAGGGCCTAGGCCGACATATACTGTATATCAGTCCTAATCCTGAATGCACTGTGCATACATTTATTCACGGGATTTCCCCCTCTGAAATAATTCCATTTTACAAAAATCCAAAATAGCTTGTGACAACTACATTTATCTTAATGTGCTGAGTGATTTCTGAAACATACTTAGCGCAGCAAGAGTGCCGACTTTATCTGATTCCGCATAAGAGTTCATTGATTGGCTCTCTAGTAGAGAATATTGGTAGACGTAAAAAAAAAATGCAACGTTCCATTCATTCAAAGACGGCTATTGCTGACCCGATTAGGAGAGCTTGGTGAAATAGGCTATAGGCGTTCGAGTTATGGTTCCATATTCCGTATTGGACTTAAATATGGGCTATTATGACACGGCTCTTCTCCATGCCGTGGGACGCACCGTTCACTTCATGGGCCCTTCACAACAACGCCAGCTTCTTCGGTTGATAAGCGACGTCATAGACGTCGATTACGGGGGGGACGGGGGGGACATGTCCCCCCCACTATTTAAAATACGAATTTTGTCCCCCCCACTTTTAAAAATGCGACCGAAAAAAAACAACAAAAAAAAAAAAACACATACTCAACCGAAATCGTCGAGTCTAAATCATGCGAGTGCCGCGCGAACACCTGTGGTTAATCATTCCAGCAGCAGGCCTACTACACTTGGCAGTTGGAAGGCAGTTTTGCACCTCGTCCTGACATACAGCGAGCGAGCGAGCGAAACGGCGACGAAAACTCGCGCGAGGGTGTCCTGATATGCAGCGTGACGATTTTGTCGCGAGTGTAATTTATTGGTTAAGAATCCAAACCAATTCAAATCATCGAGGGATGTAAATAACATTCAACAGGAAGCCAGCGTGTACTTATCAAACCAATAAGAGGTGTTTAGGGGCGGGACTCCGCCGCGTGAAATGTCGTCCAGATAGAGACAACGCGAGAGATAAATTAGCGGATTTGTTGTTGTTATTCTCTAATCGCGAGGGGGAGGGGGCAGGGGCTACGTGGGCTGTCTGTACACACAGCGTTATAATAAAGAAAGTTTCAAGAACAGCCAGCCAAAATTGACATTTATTCAGAAAATAGGCCGGTCCTTTTGCTTCCTGAAAAAGCATGTTTGTGACACTGGATAAGTTTGGAATATGGATCATCATCTAGCCTGCATGTGGAGT
>OLKM01004043.1:0-26145 GCA_900291075.1 Melanogrammus aeglefinus | reverse complement strand
AGTGTTGAGCTTCAACTACAGCTTAAAGCCCGTCATGAACTTACCTGGCTGTGCGCTAAAACGACGTTTAGCTTCTTTCCACAAACTCCGACATCGCTCTGTATGTGTTACAGTCCAATTTTAAGCTCACTGATTGTATAATTATTAATCTTTCTTGCACGACAGAAGCAGCGACAGCTGAAGGTAACGTGTATCTCTAGTTTTTCACCAAATGTACACTTCAAGTGGTTTAAACCGGATTTGATATAGTCTGTGCGTCACAACCCACACCGAGCGCCAATGGCCACTCTGTTTTAATCAGCTTTCACTGTGAGACTCTGCAGGAGAAAAGCAATATTAATGTTCCGCAATCCACTCGGAGACATTACGCGTTTCAATTGCATTGTAGATTAGGCTATGGATTAGGCAGGCTACCTTTGAAATCCAAACCCTATTGGAGCGGGGATAATTTAGTACGATTTGGATGTTGGCCAACGAAGTGCTGTTGGCCGACGTCTCCCCGGCAGATATACAGCGCTAGGATTCCACGGGGGAACTCCTTCACCATCAGTCCCCCGTGTTTCACAATCGCGGTATTTACAGCGAATGCTATGATCTATCCTCTGGTTTCTTCAAATTTAAGATCAACCAATTGAATTCTTCCTTCAAACTTACATGAAGTACGCTGAAGGTGTGTGCATCCTTTTAATAGACCACCACACAGCGCGCAGTCATTCTGCGTGATAAATGTCACTTCAGTTTCTGATGTGAAGAATCACCAAAAACACATTCTCATTACAATGTTTTTGTCAGTGTTTAATGCGTTAGCTGGATCGGGACTCAAGATGAGTCCCTGTCAGATTATCAGGTCAACGAATGGACTAATTAGTTACTAATGGCCGTTAAAATGCTTTCATCTTGGACAGCTGTCGTCTCTGGGAGCCGGTCACAGGAGATGTGTACCGGCTCTCCCTACAGCGAGGAGCAGCAGTCCAGCAGCAGCGCCTCTCCCAGCGGGGACCAGCTCCGTTTTCCAACGCCTTCCAGGACTTCTTCCACCGACAAGCTAAGAGCAGACTCCACCAAGAGGCCATCATAGGTAGGAGAACCTCCGTCCATAAACCCTGCTCTCTCACACCCTGTCCCAGATACTGATGTCGATCTGCTTTCGGGCCATTTTTGGGACGCTTGTAATGGATGTTAGATATTTTATTCTTTGTTCTTGGGGCTTTTTTCAGGGTTCTTCCACATTTTTAAAACGGTAAAGAACCATTCAACTGTTAGTAGAGTGTTGGGGGAGAGAGGCAGTGCGTTTACATTGGGACAGCTAGATCGGATTAAGCTTTATACCTACCGCTTTTGCTACTCGAACAGACCGTGTCAATCATCCAAACGTACATGGCCCTTAAGAGAGTCGGATAATGACCGGGAGCATGGCTGAATCCGCTACCCTAGTGCGCTGTAGCCGTTTCTTATGTCATTTCTCCGACGCTACATTGTTCACCTCTTCGGGTGGTATGCGGACTCCTCCGGCGGGCGGAGCACAGCGGGAGTGGAAGTCCAGGCGGAGGAAGTCTGCATACGACTGAGAGATCGGAACAATGGAGCGTCGGAGAAATGACATGGACCCCAAGTGAACTGACAGCTGTCCTGCATATGGCAACAATCCCTTTCTCCTCCATGTAGCGTTTCAATCTTGACTTCAGAGAGTGAAAGCCAAAATTCCTTTCCCCCAATTCCTTCGCCACCATGGCCGAGATAACCCCCAGTACGAGTCTTTGTTGTGTGAAGTACCGAGAGTCGTGAGAACCTGACGCCATTCTTAATATCAGAGAATATCCCCGTCTGTTCGTGTCGCGGTGCAATGAATGAAAATAAAGTCGTATATACGTCAGCAATTATAGCTATAACCTTTGCCTGCAGACCTGTTTGATGGTGGCATAGGATAAGTACATAGAGGGCACTAGCATTTCTGAGATGTAACTAGGAGAAAGGCATAGAGAGCTTTAAAAGTTAGCAAAACAATTAGACTTCTCAGTTCTCTAACAAATTGGGAGCAGTTGAAAGAATGCAGATTGACAGGGGCTCCAGAGTGCGACCAAAATATTTAAGGGTGCGACTAATATTGTTTATAGGTCGAACGGTGGCTGCACGTGACGTGGCCGCGGGTGGCGGAAAAAAATAATTTCCTTTGCCAATCGCATCATCTGTGTGCTCTCCTGTAATCGAACTCACACTCATGGTTAGGATGGGGATCGGAACCCGGTTCTTATCAAGGACCCCGGTTCTACTCTTTTCAAAACCCGAAAATCAGCGGAGTTCCCATCGTTTCATCTCTCTTTTTTTTTCGCGCCACGCACATTTTAATCAAAATAAATCAAATCCAATCACTGCAGCGTGTCCACCAAAGTTTTTGAATGTAATTGTAAGCAGCAGGTATTTAACAGTAAAACAAGTGAAGTCTGGCAGTTAACTGCCGCTCGAGCTGATGGAGCTGAACGGGCGAAAAAGGGCGAAAATCATTTATTGTGAAAGGAGGGGACACAACCTTAAATGGCCAAGCACATTAGCATTGTTGCATCAATATAAGACCAATGCAGCATAACTTTGACTGTCTCCGAGTTTTGAAAGGGACTGTCTCCTCCTTCTCCTGTCGCACCACAGACGGGCCCGTCTCTAATCTCATTCCACTCAAATGTATGAGTGATAATCGCACACACAGACATTGTCGCTAGTCCGTCAGTTAAAATAGTAAATCCAGTTGTGAAATCAGTGTTGGTAAATCAGCAGCTATGCGAGCAGTTAGTTATCTTAAAAAGTAAATAAAGTTTCAGATTGTGCTGCGTGATGATGTGTTTGAGGTGCTGGCTCAGGTTGGCTTTTATGTTACCAAATGTAACATAAAAGAAATGGTAAATTTTGAGTTTTGGTGGAAACATGGGTAATTCTGGTATCCACATGGTTTCTGTATTACCAAACAGGTGTAAAGTTGCTCTAATCATTTTAGTTTATATATAACTCAAACAATACTACTGATGTCAATATTTATTTGAGAATTAACATGTTTAATTTAAAATGCAATTATTTATTTCCAAAATATTTTCCTTGTTTCCTTGTGTTAAACCTACATCCCTGCGCGATACGTTGACTAGTTTTGAGACTTCTGGCTACGTTGTTTTTTCAAATGCATCCTATTGTGTATATTACTGTACAGCACTAAAATATTTTTCTAATTACAGTTAGCTCAGCATATCAAGGATTTGTTCTCACACTTTTCTCCCCAGTTGATATAAGTGCTTATTTTTATAACAGTAGGCCTACTTTAGATAACAGCCCTTGGGTTAGTAAACAAATCACAGCAACCACTGACATGAATTTGAAGTTTTATTCATTGAAAAAAATATGGACTATTTACTAAGATAAAAACGTGTTAGTGTGTGGTTTTGAGTCAAAATAGTCACAGCTCATCTTGAGCATCTACTGTCCTCTGTTAGCCAAGGTACCTGCCCGTCTTGTGCTGGGTAATTAGCTCTGATGACCTGGACAACACAGGGAAGCCGATACAAGCAAGATAAATTATGCTTGAGTAGCCTATACAGCATTACACAGACTTCAGGCTAAGGTAACGTAGCCTATGATCTGCCAATAAGATCGGCTACTTTCAATAGCCACATTGTCACGTTCCCCGGCACTCAAACCTTTGTAGCCAACTTGCTCTAATGCTCAGACGTCTGTGTTCTCTCCGCGGCGGGCTTTGTGGCTGGCGTTTCCAGTTAACTTTCTGGGTCCGGGAAATGATGTATCCAATACCCAACTGTTGAGATGAGGCGTAAAGCCTGGATTGCGAAACACTGTCCGTGTCATCCTCCCGATTCCATTGATTCCGTCCAGAAGATATTGGCACCGCTGGAATTTCTCGGCAGCAGACAGTATCTTGTTCTGTGTTCCATTGGCGCACAGTGAGAGCACAGGCACCACCAATCTGCCCCAACTCGAGCCAATTGCGGGCTCCTCGTGTCTGCGGCAGGCAGGTCGTCTGTGCCTCGGGTGTTTGTAGACGGCGGCAGCTTTCAGCCGCCTCCTGTTCCTCCATAGCCCTCAGCTGCTCGTCTCTCTCAAAATTCCCAATCCTCCATATTGTGTCCATCTGCGTATTCAGTACCTCGGCCATGTTTTCTTGTAGGTGAAGTTCTAACGCACTGGCAGTGATCTGTGTATAGGTCTGTTTAGCGCATGAGGTCCCATCTCCCTATGGGCGGGTTTGAAAGTAACTTGTAGTCTCAATAGAAATACCCCTCTTGTGTTTCCTCTCTGGCAATGACGCAAAATGACGATTTTTGCTTCATTTGCCAGAAGGAAGTGTAAGAGGTATAACAAGGATTTCAGGGGAAAATGATAGTGTTGCATGACCTTTCCAAAGTATGACTGGGTTTTCTAACATTGCAAAAGCTTAATGCAAGTGGGTGGAGTGTCCTTTAGCTTTTTTGAATATACCCTCGGAAACGTAATCGAAAAACCCAACGTCAGGAGAAATGTTTGCGCTCCACAGACTTTCATCCATTCTGAAGAGCAAACGTTATTCTCATCTCATAATGGTGAATGGTGCGTGTTGGTCTGGTCAGGCAGATAGAAATTAGCGCCCAACATTTCCCCATGGGATGTTATGTAAGTAGGCATTTGCATTTCCTTGTAACTTGAGATCGTTTCCTCCTCATTGTCGCCGGTCAGAAGCTCAAAGAAAGAGTTCTGTTACCAAAGACCACCAAGCGAGGCGAGGCGAGGTGGTGGCCCAGGAGACTGATGAGCTCAGCAAAATGACAGCCAAAAAGCCCAAGACCCAGGTAAGAAGTTTATATATACATCTACATGTATATACATATATACATGGCTGAAAGGAAAGCCCTACAGCGAGTGGCGAAAACTGCTCAAAAAATCATTGGCACATCACTCCCTGCCATCGCTGACCTTCATCACTCACAGTGTCTGCGGCGTGCTGATGACAACATCAAGGACCACCCACACCCCAGTCACGTACTGTTCTCTGTACTCTCCCGTCGGGGAAGACGTTTACAGGGGCCTCAGGGGTCCTACCAGCAGGCTCAGAAGTGGTCTTCTTTCATAGCACGCGTCAGCGCTAATCAACACAAGGGCCCCGCCACTGCCTCTGCCCCGCCCCCGCCCCCTCTCCTTTTGGACATGGACTATGGACTACCTCTGACCACCAGGCACTTTTATTAATGCACTTTCAACAATGCACTTTACTTTATATGATCATACTCCTTCTATTTATGATATGGACTGTCTGATTGCTCATAACTCAGCACTTTAATAATGGCAGTGTTTCCCATACATAGACCAATGTGTGGCGCAGCGCCACAGAATCGACCACCGAGCGACACAAATTGATTCTGCTTTCTTCTTATTTTTTTTGTGATTTTTAGATATAAATGTTGTTCCCGTTCATTCATCTCCGCATAGCACTCTTTCTCCTTGTCATTCTCACACACGCACCGCACACACACAGGACAAGCGCGCGCAAACATGCCAATGGTGTGCGGGTACACTACCACTTATTGGATAACCCGCGTACCATACATGCACACACACACTGACAGTGGATTCACCCGCTCCTCCTCTCAACGTGCCTACAAAGGCAAATCGAAGCAGCGGATATGTAAGGGTAATGTATAGAACGCCGGTCATTAACGGGAAAATAAGCCCCGACGGGGGCAGATAATGACCGGCGGAGTTCTATACATTATCCACTTTAATACACGGCTACTTGACAAAACGAAAAAATAACTTCACATGGTTGTGTCTTTTTACAATTTTATTTGTTTCCAGGCATTCGTAGTGTTGATCAGCAGAGAAATAGTCCGCCAAAGTCATTGACGTCGCTTAGCAACCGAAGACGGCTGGGGTTGACAAGTTACCGGTACTTGCGGAGGTGATACCAAAGACATCAATTAAAGGCAAAAAAATCCTTTGTTTTCCTTAACAGTGGTCAATCTACACTCATGATCATACTTAGCAACGGTGAATTATCAAAATATAATTCACCGCCGGAAGTTGTGACGGGCCCATGCAAGGTTGAACGGAGGCGTTCCATGGTATTGAGAAGACCCCCTGTAATAATTGCGATTAATGTGAAAATGCAGTTATAGTTTTACCGTTGGGCCGGTCCACTTTGAAATGTGTATTTTGTGCGCGATTTCGCGACGAAAGCCGATCATTTGACCTAAATTACTTGCGCAATTATTTTATTTTTTTGGGATTGATCATTTTATTTTATAATATAGAAAAACAAATTATTTCTCCTACTAGGCAGTTAACCTTTCAGGGTCGTTAACTGAGAACTTGCATAGCTCAGTATTGCGCGCAGGCACATTTCGTATTGGGTAATGACAGCAATATGCGCGTAGGCACATTTCAGGTACCGTATATGACATGTCACATTTCTGTAGAGGGCTTTGATGTTTTCAGTCATGGGGTCCAAAGAGAAAAAATAAAGAGTTCAATAGAACAGAAACTGGTGCTTGCCACCTATCAAGATTATAGATGAAAGTTATGGAAGTTATCCCATTCCCCTGCCCTTCTGTGATCGGCAGTGATTGGCAATCAGCAGATCACAGTTTTTTGCGGATCGGTAATTGTGATCGGGCCAACAAATGCTGATCGGAGCTTTCTCTAATAAATATGTATGTATATTTTAACATTTATAAACCCAGGCTAGGCAGACTAGGTCATAAAGTGCTGGGTTTCCTTGTTTGTGCCCTAAATACAAAATGTCTACTTGCGACCCTTCACACCACTGTCCAATGGCCAGCTTTGCCGCCCCTGAAAAAACATTTTTTAAGCCTCAAAGCTGAAATTTGACACGTTTGCATGCCTGGGTCTTCCTGTTGATGCTGCAGAACGAAGCTTCCTACTGGTGCTAGGGGCGGCACTTGACACGCATCATTGATGCTCCCAGCACTGTTGTGCCGGTATGTTTTACGCTTAAGTAGGGCTGTCACGGTTGAGGAATTTTCACCGCGGTGAAAACAGGGGGCGCAATATCGCGGTATGCGATATTATTGCACAATTTTTTAGATTTGCCGTTTAAGCGAGATAATGCACATTTAAATTCAAAACACACCCGTAACCGGAGTTTTGTCAGCGAACTTTTCGGGACACAACGGAGCTGAAGGTTGTGTGTGGAACCAGTTGCCATGGAGAATACGTCACCACTTTGCCAACAGTACGTTTGTTACTAAATTTATATTTTTATATTACTTTACTTTGTGTAGTGCCGAACAACCCCTCTTACCTGTTCTAAAATCAGCGGCAAAGCACGGACTCTTGGGGCTTATTGCTTAATTTAAAAAAGGTTT
Source organism: Melanogrammus aeglefinus (assembly GCA_900291075.1). Taxonomy (NCBI): domain Eukaryota; kingdom Metazoa; phylum Chordata; class Actinopteri; order Gadiformes; family Gadidae; genus Melanogrammus; species Melanogrammus aeglefinus. The sequence continues at coordinate 18,793 of OLKM01004043.1, read as the reverse complement.
ATTTAAAAAAAAGACGAGGCAATTTTATAACACTTCTTATTTATTGAATGCAGATCAAAGGGCGGTAACGGCACAGATGCAAGTTGTTTCTCCTGATTGAACTTAAAAACTAAATTCAGGAGAAGGCTGAACGTTTAAATGCATAAAATAAAATAATTGCCCGTTTTGTTTTTTTAAAATTAAGTAGCCTATACAAAATAAGAGAAACCAGGCACTACAATTTCACATTCACACACACACACACACACACACACACACACACACACACACACACACACACACACACATAGGCGATGATTTATAACTCGGTCATGTCCTTGTTACGAGCAAGGAAAACCAGCATGTTAACCTATGCGGTTTGAGAGAGGATCTGAGAGGGGTGACAACATTTCCAGCGACACTAAAAACCCTCTCGGATGGTGTGCTTGTTTGCGCCAAATACACCATGTACTTGCGTTGCCACTTTGGAGAGCAAGGGAAATTCTCTCCTGGTTGTTGCACCACCATGCCAGGGGGTTGTCATTGGAGTCGATGGGTTCCTCCTGCAGGTAGCGAGTGAGCTCCAGGTCGGCTCTGGCTCTCTTCGGGACGGTTGCAGACGTGCTTGTCCGTGACTTCAGCAGGTCTCCGAGCGTTCTTTTTTTGGTGGGTGGTGGCACCGCTGTCTGCGCCAAGGACTCTGGCTGGTCAGCAGCTGACGCACTGGCACCGCTCTCTCTGTCTTCCGTGTCCAACATTTCATTGATCAGCGCGCACTTTGTCTCCTCCTCCGCATACTCATCAAAATTTTTGCCCCGATATCTTGGGTCCAGCAAGCAGGACTTTGCCAAAGTTGCTTTGAATAATATTTAATATGTTTAGTTTTGCATTTAGTCAGTTTGCGTCGTCTATTGTTGTTTTACGACCGTTTAATGCCGTAACTTGTGGTTCTGCGCATGACTGTTTGAGTAATGTTTTTACTATGTTGGTTTAGAACGAAGAAGTTAGTAGGTTTGGTTCGAAATAAGTTTTTGACCGTCGTATCGTATCGTCGCCGTCGTCGTTGTTGTGTTTTCTTAGCATGTTCTATTGGATGAATATGTGAAAGCAAAAGGGATTATAACTTTGAACAATAATTCGGTATTGGACCGGAGAACGTGTAAACTTGGATTACTTGATGTTTTTGCCCTTTTTGTTTGGATAAATAAACCCCGCACAAGTTAACCTGCTTCCTCGTGAGTTCCATTGGAATAAGATTGGATACGGCACACGCGTCAAAGCAACGAATGACAATAACCTACTAACTACATGGCCTTTATGGTTAGTCGGCCATTACAATGGGTATCATGGCAACGCACGTTTCATTCTAGAATTCCACGGTCAGTTTCATGAACGCGCAACCCGCACCAGGTCATATGCGGTGACCGCGATGGCCCATTATCTACCGCGGTGTGCTCTAAATATCGCGATATTTCATTTTTGCGATTATTGCGACAGCCCTACGCTTAAGCCTTATTTCCTTCTAAAACATTTTAAAATGAGTAAGAAACCCAAACCATACCAATAGGGCAATGGAGTGTTAACACAGGGGTTGACACTAACAAGAACCGAATGGTGCTTGGACTAAGGATTAATTAAGGAATCTAGAAAAAGGCAATTCAAAAGATCTAAAGAGCTAACATTTCATTAATTGACACGTGTGCTGATGGAAAAAAAGGTATCAAGGTTTCTTTTATCACTGCCGGCATTGTGGTTAAATTGATAATTAAATTAAACCAAAGGCTACTGGGGCCACCCTGACGAAAGCAGCACGAGGCTGCCTATCAGCTGTCCAGAGGACAATCTGCACACAGCGTGTCAGTCAGCTCTCTTCCCAGCTTCGCTTCCTGAATTTCCCTCGTGATGAATTTGCGTCAGATTAAGTATTTCTAGTGTGCATCCACATTGTGTTACCAAAATGCGTCCAGCTGTTGAATTCTCTGTGTGTGTGTGTGATTTCACACACTGTGACGCAAGTGTTGTACACTAGGGATGGGCGATAGATGGATTCCATCGTCGATCGTCTCAAGTTGCCGAAAAAAAGGCGATAATTTTTTTAATTATTAGTATTATTATTATTTTTTTTGGCTATTTTTACAACTTACAAAGCCCCGGAAATTGTAATTTAAGTTAACTGGCAAAAAAATGGCAAAATGACATCACACCCCGCTGCACCATTTCCGGGTCACACAGCTGTGGTACATGAGCGGTGTTCGAAATCGTTCCCTATTCACTCACTCACTATTCCCTATATAGTGTTCATGATATAGTGCACTACATAAGGAACGAACAAACGAGAATTCGGACACTACGCTGAACATTTCTAAACGTCATTTGCGTCAGTAAATGCACCGGGTAAAAAAATGCGCCCACATCATGTCAACAAATCTCTCTCGAGGACAGCTGGAGGTTGTATCGATGTTTGAATGTTACATTTCCTTGATCAAGGTTTTTCTTTTTTTTAAATTTTCTGTTAAATCCCAAATAAATTGTTGACATTTCTAAACGAGAGCCAGAGACTCCATCATTAAATGTTCTTATTTTTCGCGGTTATTCAGCTTCTTCTTCTTCTCCTCCAGAAAAACACGGACCGCATTGCATTGTGGTATACGGGAGTAACACGTAGGGAACATCATATGTACACTCAAATTTGGGTCTTTTAAGTGCCCCATTTAGTGCGTGAAATTAACAATTAATAATTCGAACACCACTACAAAATACATATAGTGCACCCTATATGGTGCACTATATCCGTGATGGGAAACGATTTCGAACACAGCTCGTGTGTCATCATGACAGCGCCGCCGGCACTGACGTATCGAAACTTAAAGGTTGTATCAGCGATTCTGATTGAAACATAAAGTATCACATTCATCTGCTTTTTCCTCACAATCTGCTAGCTGCCCGTCCCATAAGCAGGCTGTCAAAAAACCGCATCTCTCTAGGCAGCCTAGGCTCCGAGATTGCACACAGGAACAAATGGTACTACCAACACCTCAAAATAAACAAAATAAAAAATAAAATAAACAGTGTTACAACCAATCACAGACAAGGGGTGGATGTTGTGGTGTTTCGCGCTCGTGCACGCGAAGTGGTAGCTACAAATTCCTGTTGCATTTTCATGCACGTTCATAAAAATGCGCGTCCATGATAATTTTCAAAACATGGGAGGGAGGGGCTAGCTGGCTCTGTTTGGAATCTCGCAACGGGAAGTCAGGGCAACCAGAATTCGCCGATACAACCTTTAAATCAGCGGAGGCTAACGCTGGTCCAAGGGGAAGACCATCGTTATCGTTTTTAAGAAAAAATTAGAAAAATAAAACTGCAATTCTTTTCAAAGTGATAAATTATTATAAATAATCATTATTATAAAATTATTATAAAGTTCCCCCCCCCCTGATAGTATCGACTATCGGCGATCGCTAGGGGGCGCTATCGGACGATGGAAGCTTGTAGACGATTGCCCAACCCCATTTACACTTCTTTGTTATTTTTGATAACAGTCCTTAGCCCAAGTGAAGGAGTTCAAGTACCTCGGGGTCTTGTTCGCGAGTGAGGGTACGATGGAGCGTGAGATTGGCCGGAGAATCGGAGCAGCGGGGGCGGTATTGTGTGTTCGCTTTACCGCACCGTTGTGTGACGAAAAGAGAGAGCTGAGCCGCAAGGCCAAAGCTCTTGATCTATCGGTCAATCTTCGTTCCTATCCTCACCTAATGGTCATGAGGGATGGGTGATGACGACCGAAAGGACGAGATCACGGGGTTCAAGCGGCCGAGATGAGTTTTCTCAGGAGGGTGGCTGGGCTTCTCCCCTTAGGGATTAGGGTGAGAAGTTCAGTCATCCGTGAGGAGCTCGGATTAGAGCCGCTGCCTCCTTTGCTTAGAAAGAGAGTCAGTTGAGGTTTGTTCAGGCATCTGGTAAGGATGCCCACTGGGCGCCTCCCTTGGGAGGTGTTCCAGGCACGACCAGTGGGGAGGAGACCTCGGGAGAAGACCCAGGACTAGGTGGGAGAGATTATATTCTCAATACTGGCCTGGGATCGCCTCGGGATCCCCCCGTCAGAGCTGGTTCAATGTGGCTCCGGGAAAGGGAAGTCTGGGGCCCCCTGCTTGAGCTGTGCTGCCCCGGCGAGCCCCAACCCCGGATAAGCGGATGACGATGCGAGAGAGAGAGATGAGAGAGTTCTGCTGTTGGTGTCATCTCACATAAGTTCGATTCTTTGACGTCTCTGGTATTTCCCATACGAGACTGTAGTTGGGATTATCATGGTTGAGAAAGAAATGGGGCAAAGGAACTTTGGCTTTGACTCCCTGAAGTACATGCACTGCGACCTGGAGGAGAAAGGGATTGTTGCCCTTGATTGTCTCCTGCCGGAGCCCCGCTGTCCACTGCTGCGAGGCTCCACCGCCGCGGAGTACCACCGCCCGGCAGCGGGCGGTTCAGTCTACTTCAGATTGATGTGGGCGTGGAAGAACCGGAGACACTGGAGAACCCGATGCAGTCGTTTGAGATTCAAAATATCGTCTGGACGCGCACACAGCTTTTGGCCGTGATAATACAGTGGGGCAAAAAAGTATTTAGTCAGCCACCAATTGTGCAAGTTCTCCCACTTAAAAAGACCAGAGAGGCCTGTAATTTTCATCATAGGTATACCTCAGCTATGAGACAAAATGAAAAAAAAAAAATAGAAAATCACATTGTCTGATTTTTTAAAGAATTTATTTGCAAATTATGGTGGAAAATAAGTATTTTGGGTCACCTACAAACCGGCAAGATTTCTGGCTGTCACAGACCTGTAACTTCTTCTAACTTCTTCTATTCTTTGTTGCCCCACTGTATATATTATATGGTATTAGATATCTATATGTATAATGTGATATTATTTAGTTTGTAGAGCTCCAAGACTCCCGCCGGAGCATCCGGAGTGTTCTAGAATATTTACAGAACAGCTGTGTGCGCCTCGCCATTGCGATACATCCACTGTAAACAGAGCGCATGGTACCGTGGCCACAAGCTGCTCAGGGCCACCCCCCCCACCCTCCTCCTTGACCCGCCTCGCTCCTCCTCATTTGCATTATAGCTACGGACACAGAAACAGCGCTTTTGGGGGAAGCTCAATGTGCGACTGGCTTGTAGTGGCTGTAATTCTTTTTTTTTTTTAACATATATTTATTAAGAATTTTGTTCATTTTACAGACAAACAATACAAGACAACACAACAAGGCACATATAATGCAATTTGCTCTCACATATAGCACATATAATAGATGTTCTTGTCACAGTAGACAGTGTGTTACAGTCATTGAAATTACATCTGCTAACTTACATTGTTTACAGGGGAGAACAAATGAAAACAAAACAAAACAAAACAGAAACAAAAAATACTCAATCCGTCTTATCATCCAACCAACCATCAACATCCATGTTGTTATTTTCAAGGAAGTTGTAGAAAATGTTCCATACTTCCCAAAACTTGTCAAGTCTATTTTTTGTTGTGTAACTTATCTTTTCCAAAGCTAAGTAAGAAGTCATTCCCTTCAACCATTGTGATGTGGCACAGGGTGTATCTGATTTCCATGAGAGAGCAATACATCGTTTGGCTTCCAGAAAACAAATATTCAGAAGAGACCTAATTTTTTTAGAGGTAGTGAAGTCTTCTGGATAGATATTCAATAGGCACAATTTAGGACTAATGCTACGGCCACACCAAAAGCGTTACCCGCGTATCACGCGTATAAAATCGGCCATTTTCCCATAGGGAACCATTGGTTTACGCGCGTATGGGACGCGTACACGCGTTACACGCGTTTAAGCAGCATTTTACTCGCTTTAGGCGCGTATGAGGCGCGTATATTGACGCGCGTATATTGACGCGCGTACATATACGCGCGTACGAAGAGTTCAAAAAATTGAACTTTTTACTGCGCGTACGCGCCGCAATAGCCAATCAGCGTTGAGCTTGACCCGACGTCACTGGCAGAGAAGAGCTTGCACAGAAGCATACGGCCGGCCGACATCTTTCTTTATTCTGGGTGGAAATAGTTAACATAGTTACGCCATTAAATGCGTTTATGATAAACATTTTCTAGCGAGAAATGTGCATTTTACTTTCATAATGTTTTCGCTCGGTGAATTGTGAAGGATGTTTGGTTTGATATGTTTATGACGAAGAGAGGAACGCTCCCATTCACTTGGCATGGACAGCATCTCTGGTTGCTAAGCAACCTCAACGTCTTGGCGGACTATATCCCTGCTGATCAACACTACGAATGCTGGAAACACAACAGACACACCATGTGTTATTATATACCATGTATACCATGTTATTTAACCCGATTATTGTTATTTATATCCGAGATTATTTAATCTAACCCGATCCAAGCTCTATTCATTCACCGATAGTGACCTTCATGTTTGCGGAGCTTTGGAAAGAGAATGAGCGGGAGAAATTGGGCGGTCTCATCTACGCGCGTTACGCGCGTATCTGACCATTTTTGACACAAAATGGTCAAGCAACATTTTAGCTGCGTTACTCGCGTACATGGTACGCGAGTAACGCTTTTGGTGTGTTCGCGACATAAGAGGCACTTTCCTGCCACTGATTTGGCTAGCCAGGTCCACCACCTTACTCCAAAAAGAAAGTGTCTTTTGACATTCCCACATACAATGAAATAAGGTACCTTTTTGGTCTTTACATTTGAAGCAGGTATCAGGTATGTTAGGGTTAAAGTGGTGCAATTTAGCTGGTGTTATGTACAGTCTACTTATCCATTTATATTGTAACAGTTTGGAGTTTGTATTTACGGATTGGGTCTGAGCTAGAAAACATGCCTTTGACCATTCCTCCTCAGTTACATTATCCTGCAAGTCCCTCCGCCATGCTTGAAGTGAGCGCTGTGATGATTCTTTAGACTTGCTTTACAAAAAGCTCATAAGAGTAATGAAACTTGTCCCTAGAATGTAAAAACTTCAAAAGTGTAATCTTCTTAGAGTGGATAGGGGGGGGAAGCTTCAAATCATTGCCTCTGTCTGGAAAGGATGAAGCTTCTTAAATTGTAAATACTTAAAAAAAATGTTTTTGCAGGAATCCCATATTTTGGATTTAAGCTCTCTCGAATGACATGAGAACCATGTTTTCATTGTAAAGGTCAGCAACCTTAGCTATACCCTGGGCTGCCCCATTATTTTAAACCCTGGGTCTGCTCTACCAGGTTGGAAGTCATCATTACCAAAAATTGGAGAGAACCGAGATAGTTTAGCTGTTTCTCCTAGGTATGCAAGAGATTTGTGCCAAACCATTAATGTATTTTTGAGAAAAGGATTTTTAGTATGTTTGATTAGTTTATGTTTTTTAGCAGAGAAGATGTACAGGTTTAAAGGTATGTTTGTTAAATGTGCTTCTATTGAAACCCAAGCTGGAGGGTGGTTTCTCTCAAAATAAAACATTGCTGCTCTGATTTGAGCTGCCCAGTAATACCACTCAAGATTTGGTAGTTGTAAACCACCTCTATCATATGGTAAATACAACAGGGAAAGCCTGAGCCTGGGACGCTTGTTTGTTCCAGATAAAGTTAGAGAAAGCTTTTTAAGAAAATTAAAGAGTGAGGGTGGAGGAGCAAGTGGAATATGATTGAAAGAGATAAAGAAACTTCGGTATAAAATTGACATTTTTCAATACATTTATACGCCCCAATCATAGAAATGGGTAGATTTGGTCCATCTATTTATAAGTTGGGTGACCTTATCTGTTAAGGTATTGTAGTTATTAGGAACAATTTTTGTCAGTGGTAGGGGCAATCTTAACACCCAGGTATGTGAAGCCATTTAGTGAAAACCGTAAAAAGGAGTAGGAATTGGGGGGTGTAGTCGTTTCCCTTTCATTCAAGAATAATATTACAGATTTCGAGTAATTAATTTTGTATCCCCGCAAAGGTTGCCAAAAAAGTTAATTTGGTCCAATAAAGCTGGTAAAGTCTGTTTCAAATTAGAGCAAAACAAAATTGACATCATCAGCATACAGTGCTATGCGATGTTCCGTATCTCCTATCCTTATGCCTTTAAAACTAGTATGGTTGCGAATTGCCATGGCCAGCGGTTCAATTGCCAGGGTAAATAACAGTGGAGACAGGGGGCAGCCTTGTCTTGTGCCCCTGTACAACTTAAAGGGTGCTGAAGATAGCCCATTTGTTAAAACTACAGCCTGGGGGTCAGCATAAAGTAGTCTGATCCAACAGAGAAATTTCTTCTTTATGCCAAATCTTTGAAGAACCTCAAACAGGAAGTGCCACTCCACCCTGTCAAAGGCCTTCTCGGCATCCAATGACAAAATAGCAGTGTCCATACACCCTGAATTTTCAAACAAAATATTAAGAACTCGTCTTATATTATGAAAACCCTGTCGTCCCTGAACAAAGCCGTTCTGATCAGAGTTGCACCATTTGTGGTAGAAGGTGTATCTAACCGTCTGGCTAATGCTTTGCAGAGAATTTTGAGATCGTTATTAAGAGAGTGATATTGGTCTATACGATCCACAAAGGTTAGATGCTTTACCTGGTTTTAACAATAGTGTGATTACCGCCATATTTAGAGAAGGGGGAAAGGACCCACTATCTAAGGACTCTTTATACATTTCAAGTAAAGGTGGCAGTAGCGTGTCCTGAAAAGCTTTATAGATTTCAATGGGAATCGAATCCTCGCCAGGCGTCTTACCCCCCTTCATACTCCCAGTGGCTGCAGATAATTCCTCAATGGTTAAGTCTAGGTCTAAATCATCCAGGAAGTTTTCTTCAAGAGGCTTGATGTTCAATGAATCCAAAAAGTCTTTTTGTTTTTGCAAGGCTGAGGCTGAAGAGTCTGTGCTGTATAAGTTCTCGTAAAAACCTTTAAAAGCTTTATTAATTTCTTTAAGGTCACTAGTCTCCAACCCATCATCTAGCTGAATAGTATTTATTGTTCTTTCAGATTCTGATTGTTTAATACGCCAAGCTAAGAGTTTACTAGCCTTTTCCCCTTGCTCATAATAGGACTGTTTCAATTTCAGCAGGCTTTTAGTTGCCTTATTGACAGATAAAACATTATACTTAGCTCTAAATTCATTAAGTTCTCTAAAGGACTGTTGGGAAGGATTTTTGAAGTGTTTTGATTCAGTTTCTTTTATCTTTTTTTCTAACTGTTGCATCTCCAGCCTCCAAGATTTTTGTTTGTAACTTGTATAACTTATCATATGTCCTCTCAGGAAGGCTTTAAATGCTTCCCACCGTATAGCAGCTGATGTTTGAGTTGTGTTATTTACAAAGTAATCATCAATTTGTGCCCCAATAAACTTCATAAATTCTGGGTCCTTCAGCCAAAATGACTGAAGGCGCCACCCCATGGAGAAATTCAGTGACTTTGGCATGTTTAGTCTAAATGAAACTGAAGCATGGTCTGAAATTACAATGCTGTCGTACCAGCTTCTTGTGATTGTTGACATCAAGGAAGCAGAGACCAAAAAGTAGTCAATTCTAAACTGTTCGGACAGACTCTGCGTTGTGTATTTTCAGTCGTAGTAGTAATTCTTGAAGTCGAAATCAAAACAGCTTGACAGGTTGGAGTAGAGGGTTAAATAGATGGTTTATTCCAGGATGTACAGCGAGATACAGACTTAGGTTGAATAATCTATAGTGGACCCGGTGGTCGATGACTTGTTCCTTGGCTGTCGAAACCCTCTACTCATCGAACCAAAGGGTTGGGGCGAGTATAATACAAAAAGGGGATGGATAAAAACACGTGAACAGACGCACTCTCCCTTGATAAGGTATCTGGCCCTGGCTATGTCCCGGAGGGCCAGGTTGGTTCGACCTACCCTGACACATAACAATGGCAGAATGTTGGGGATAACACCTTGTATCAGTATGAGAGGCCCTGGCCTGTTCCTAGACTAGAAATGTGAACAATAAGAGAGACACTAAAATACACCAACATTCTACATTCCTCCCTCTTGATCATACTAAACATAGTTTAAAGATCACCAACAAAAGAGAATTCAGTGTATTTTCTGGTGACCCATTAATAATTAACTAAATCAATGAAAGAAAGCATAAAAGGCAAAAACAAGTAAATTCAAATCATACACAAGTAAACCAGGTGTAGGCCACTATAATAAAGAAAATAACAAACTCATTAGGTTACACATGATTAAACCAAAACAGATAAATATTTTTAAAGAATCAAGAAGGTCAACTGTCCATACACCCTGAATTTTCAAACAAAATATTAAGAACTCGTCTTATATTATGAAAACCCTGTCGTCCCTGAACAAAGCCGTTTTGATCAGAGTGCACCATTTGTGGTAGAAGTGTATCTAACCGTCTGGCTAATGCTTTGCAGAGAATTTTGAGATCGTTATTAAGAAGTGATATTGGTCTATACGATCCACAAAGGTTAGATGCTTTACCTGGTTTTAACAATAGTGTGATTACCGCCATATTTAGAGAAGGGGGAAAAGGACCCACTATCTTAAGGACTCTTTTATACATTTCAAGTAAAGTTGGCAGTAGCGTGTCCCTGAAAAGCTTTATAGATTTCAATGGGAATCGAATTCCTCGCCAGGCGTCCTACCCCCCTTCATACTCCAGTGGCTGCAGATAATTCCTCAATGGTTAAGTCTAGGTCTAAATCATCCAGGAAGTTTTCTTCAAGAGGCTTGATGTTTCAATGAATCCAAAAGTTCTTTTTGTTTTTGCCAAGGCTGAGGCTGAGAGTCTGTTGCTGTTATAAGTTCTCGTAAAAACCTTTAAAAGCTTTATTAATTTCTTTAAGGTCACTAGTCTCCAACCCATCATCTAGCTGAAATAGTATTTATTGTTCTTTCAGATTCTGATTGTTTAATACGCCAAGCTAAAGAGTTTTACTAGCCTTTTTCCCCTTGCTCATAATAGGAACTGTTTCAATTTCAGCAGGCTTTTAGTTGCCTTATTGACAGATAAAAAACATTATACTTAGCTCTAAATTCATTAGTTTCTCTAAAGGACTGTTGGGAAGGATTTTTGAAGTGTTTTGATTCAGTTTCTTTTATATCTTTTTTTCTAACTGTTGCATCTCCAGCCTCCAAGATTTTTGTTTATAACTTGTATAACTTATCATATGTCCTCTCAGGAAGGCTTTAAATGCTTCCCACCGGTATTATAGCAGCTGATGTTTGAGTTGTGTTATTTACAAAGTAATCATTCAATTTTGTGCCCCAATAAACTTCATAAATTCTGGGTCCTTCAGCCAAAATGAACTGAAGGCGCCACCCCATGGAGAAATTCAGTGACTTTGGCATGTTTAGTCTCTAAATGAAACTGAAGCATGGTCTGAAATTACAATGCTGTCGTACCAGCTTCTTGTGATTGTTGACATCAAGGAAGCAGAGACCAAAAAGTAGTCAATTCTGGAGAATGTTCTGGCAGGTGGCAGAAATAACATGAGAAGGTTGACTGATTAGGATAGTCTCTTCTCCATATGTCAGTTAAATTAAATTCTTTTATGTATTGTAATAACTCCTTTCGTGTCTGGGCATGGGAGGTATCTATCCCCGTGGATCTATCAATCTCTGGTTGGAGAGTGCAATTAAAATCTCCACCTATTATGAAACTACCAGACCAAATCAGCCAGGGACAAAAACAGATTTCTGAAAAAAGACGGGTTGTCATCATTGGGTCCATATAAGTTTACCAGATTTAACCTAATTGAGAGTATTTCACATTGAATAATAATGTATCTCCCATATCGGTCTTCATCCACATTAATGAGATTGAAAGGGTAGGGAGTTATGTATCAGAGTGATTACCCCACGTGAGCGAGAACTAGATGAAGCAGAAAAAACTCGACCTGGCCACCTCCTCCTCACTTTTACTACATCTTCAGGTGTTAAATGTGTCTCCTGCAGAAAGACTATCTTAGCTTTTAGTTGTTTAATCCTACTCATTACTTGCTTAAGCTTGACAAGTTTGTTTAGGACCTCTTACATTTCCAAGAGGTGAACTGGAGTTGTCAAATGACATGATATAATACTTACATTGTATGTGCGGGTTGGAATTGAGTATACAATACAGAGAAACTTAATTTAATACAAATGAAAATAAAAATATGTTGCCTTAAGACGTTAGACGTAAACACAATAGGGTGTACTTCCCCAAACGAAGTACACGCTTCCCTTCCCTTAGATCACACTTCAATTAGACCCCTGAACACAGAGTCTGACTATGGAACTAAGCTGGTCCACCCACATGTCCGAGGAACAGCATGCTCAGCGATCATGTTGGAGCTCCATGCAAAATATTTTAAAAGTTAACTTATTGTGTATTGCAATTCAGAAATAACCACTTTGCAGCAAAACATTTAGGACTTAAATTAGACTTAAACAGTCCAGGAAAAGCTTATCGCGCGCCCGTATTGCGGCCTGCATTCTTTAAACAGTCCAGGAAGAATTCCAGTTACCTGTATTGTGTCAGCACTAAACACGTTTAGCTTTCTCACCACCAGCGTTGCCTAGCTTTGCGACTTTAATTCCTGCACAAAAGCCTCCGCTTCAGATGCAGTGTCGAACGTGTGCCGTCTTCCCTTGATGGTCACCAGAAGTGTAGCTGGGTGAATTATTCCGTAACGCAGGTCATGGATAGAAAGGGAGGCTAGTTCTTTCTTTGCTGAATCAAAGACTTTTCTACGTTTTAGCAGATCCGCCGACACGTCGGGAAAAAACATGACATTCTTATCGTCGACAAGTATCTTTCCCTTGCTTCTGGCCGCTTTCATCACTCGAACCTTGTCGGCGTAGTTCAGAAACTTCATCACCACCACTCTAGGGCGTGTAGCGGTTGGTTGGCTTCCATCTTTACTGTTGAGTCTACCAACTCGGTGTGCTCTTTCTATAAGCAATGGCCCAGTAAAGTTCATTTCACCAAGAGCTTTAGGAATCCACTTTTCCAAAAAGTTACGCACGTCACCTCCTTCGGTTAACTCAGGCAGACCCACCAACCGCACATTCGAGCGGCGTGCTCGGTTTTCCAAGTCATCCACCTTTAGCACAAGCTCCTCCATAGCTGCTTTCATGGTGGTGGTCTGTGTTTTCAGAGATGTTAGGTCATCTTCATGGCGCCAATTCGGTCTTCAGCTTCGGTCAGTCGGCCAGTCAATGACTTTAATTCGCCTTGCACTCCCTGAATAGCGCCCAATAGCCCATCAAACCTCGACACAAAATCTTCTTTCATTGTCTGGATAGCGTTGAGAATTAGACCAGGGCTAATTGTGTCGTCGTCGCTAGTATTGGAACTAGTTAGCATCGTCGGGCTGGAAGAATCATCGGTTGATTTAGTAGATTTTGAAGTCTTTGGCTGCAGTTTCGGTGGCATTATGGCTGTTTGCTGTGTTTTTGGATCAGTAGTAACTGTTTGGTAATTCTTAGTGGCTTCCTGATTACTTTTCTATGAATTGTGCATGGGAGCTCTCTTTCACACGTCTGCCTAGCAGCGCGCCATAACCGGAAGTCAAGTGGCTGTAATTCTGCACCACGGCGGAATTACGGGAATTTCTTCAAATGCTGTGTTAGGGGCCCAATAATATCTTTATTAAAGCATCCATAAAGTAGCATGCCATGGGACCTTTAAGGGGCGCCAGCCGGCCATGCTTTCACTAACTCAAACTACACCAGCCGTACAGAACTGGTCTGTATGGCTGGTGTAGATGTAATCTTCTAAAAGGGCAGCCAACGTGTCCGTGTTCATGCGTGGTTGTTTTTGGACACTTCTCAAACCGTGCCGTTTCTGTTGTTCAGTTGTCGTATTGTACACATATCAACACGTGGTGAGCTCAGATTAATTTACCATTATTTATATTTCCTTGTCGGTATAATAATCAGTGCATTAAATTAGAATTGTTCAAATGAAATACTCTTACGTGTTATTCAAAACCATTATTGTGTTAAATCCCATTAACTATTCAACGTACCAGTACACGGTATCTGCAGGTGCCCAAAGGTGAGCTCAATGTACCCACCCCAAAGGGGTGATATCATGCCACCAGGTTTGAGTGTGATGAGCCATTACAAGCCGTTTCAAAATCCAGTGTTTCCCCCAGCACTATAGGATTAAGGCCTTAACAAAAATAGGGCCCTGCCTTGACTACTTATGTAGATTATTATGCATTAACAAAGTAGAAAACTCGTAGGGAAAGAAAACATACTTCCATCAGGTATAAAAATAAAGATAAATAATGCATCGGTACTACTGTTTACAACAATGTTCGTGCCATAAAGCTTTTTGAATGGAATTGAACCGGCGGCATCAGGTGGTTGTATTTATTACTGCGAACTGAAACCCTCACCGAACACTGCAGGGCCATGAGACCCCCGCTCCTTGACCACCTTGACTAAGACGTTTTCTGGGGGAAACACTGAAACCTTTCCCTGTGCCCTAGTGACATCACTAGTGGGCGTGTCCAGTACAACCCAGTGGACTGGGGCAAGCTTATCTACTCTATGATGGACCTTGCTCATGACAATCAGCCCTTTAACGTAGTGTTCAGGCCCAGCTCAGTGTGTGCCCCTCTGCTCCTGCAGGAGCGCTGGTGTGCTCGGTGTCTCTCGGTCGGAGGGGAGGTGGAGGAGGAGAGCTCCGACAGCCGCAGCGCCAACGAGGACGGCAGTGACACCAAAAGACATCGACCAGGACAACCGCGCAGCTCCTCCCCAGCATCCCCAGGCCCGCAGCCCGCAACGAGAGCGACTCGGACTCCTCCCCGCAGCCCAGCGGCCCGCAGCCCAGCGGCCCGCAGCCGGCCGCGCCGCCCCACTCTGCAGCCCCCCACGGCGCGCCACCCGCCCCGGGGTCCGACCCCTGTGGCCCAGTGTTGTCCCCCGCCCTCTCTTCAGGCTCCGCCTCACGGCCCCCCGCGCCAAGCCCCGCCCCACTTCTCCAGGGAGCCCCTGGTCCCGAAGGCCCCTCCCTCCGTACCCCAGGCCAAGCCTCCCCCAACCACCCCCATCCCGCCCTCGCTCAGACAGTCGCCCCACCTGTCTGCCACACATTTCACCCAGATGCCCACCAACCTACCCCCGCCCCCGCCCTCAAGCCCCTCAACGCCCTGCCTAATCAGCATGCCCCAGGGGCCCCCCTCCCCCCCTGCAGCTCATGCAGAGCCTCCCAGCCCCCCAGCTGGCTGCTCTCCCCACCTTCAGAACCACCCCCGCCCCCAAACCCTCTCCGCCATGGCACAGTCCAACCACAACAATAGGCCCCGCTCCAGCGCCAACGTTGGCCCCGCCACCATCCACAACGTTGGCCCCGCCCCCAGCCACAATGTTGGCCCCCGCCCCCAGCCACAATGTGGCCCCCGCCCCAGCCACAATGTTGGCCCCGCCCCCATCCACAAACGTTGGCCCCGCCCCCATCCACCCAACGTTGGCCCCGCCCCCATCCACAACGTTGGGCCCCACCCCCATCCACAACGCTGGCCCCGCCCCCATCCACAAGCGTTGGCCCCGCCCCACAGCCACAACGTTGGCCCCGCCCCCAGCCACAACGTTGGCCCTGCCCCCAGCCACAATATGGGCCCCGCCTCCCCAGCCACACCGTTGGCCCCGCCCCCAGCCACAATATGGGCCTCGCCACCAGTAACAGCACAGGCCTTGCTCTGAGCCCCAATATAGGCCCCGCCTCCATCCCAAACATAGTCCCTGCCCCCAACCACAAAATAGGCCCTGCCCCCAGCCACAATACAGGCTCTACCTCCAGCCACAAGATAGGCCCCGCCCCCAGCCTCAACCCAACCTTCCCTCCTCACTCTCTGAGGCCCTGCGCCCCGACCAGCAGCCCACACAGGGCACATGTTCACATCAAGGAGGAAGCCAATGGATGAGCTAGAAGAAGCGGGAGAGAGCCCGCCTCCTCCGGCCAGCGCAGTCCCTCGCCAGAGCCTACGGTCGTTCAACATCGCCAGCCACGCCAGCCAGTCTGCCAGGTACCGGTATTCCACTATGTCAGGGAGATATGTGTATAGAACGCGGACCGGACTCCGACGCCATGCGCGAGGGGGTCTTGCTTTGCCAAATCTAATGAAAGAAATTACAATTTATTTGTTACCATTCGTAGTGTTGGAACAGCAGAGAAACTATTTCAACAAAGATGTGGATGTCGCTTTAGCAAACGAATACGCTGGGGTTGAATAAGTTAACGGACCACTTCAAGTGGTTGGAGAGTGATTGGAAAAACGTCAATCAGAGGCAAAAAATCCACTTTCCTTGGAAGCGGTCAATTATGTGCTTAGCAATTATGCAAAAAATAATTATACTGCCAAACATTGGGAAGGCCCATTTCGAGTGAACAAAGCATTCTACAGCATATAAAGCCCGTGTTGTAATGACAAAGACGTGACAAAGTGCATCCCTCTTAGATCCAGGTCCTTTTTTCTGTATATATTAACATTGGATGATGCAATATTTAATCTGTTATAAAATTGTGTTGGTGTGTTAGACAAAAAAGAGGAAAGCAGGCAGCACTTATTTAAATGGTTACTTAAGCCTCTGCTGACACATGCAGGCCTACCGTTGAAAGTCTCCAGGAGATTTCCTGCATGGCTTATGTAATGAATAGGAACAGGGATTCGATGTTAAAAATCATCTGAATTCTGCACAGGCAATTTGCCCCCGCTCATGACTTATGTAACATTTTCTGATCACTTGTGGAACAACCTGTGTTGTTGTTGGGTGAGAAGAAGAAACATGACTGGGGGAGAGTTCATGGGGAGCAAGGGAACCAATTCTAAGACTCTGCTGAGGACGGAGAGAATCCACACCGGTTTACAGTAACCAACGGTGCTTTTCGGCCTATCCGATGACTATTAATACAGCTTCTTTTGTTTGCAAACAAATTCCACTTTTCTTGAAAAACTGGACAGGCCTTGAAATAAGGGAGTTCCTGTCACTCAGCGGGTTCTGCGCCTGTTGGACTCTTCTGGGCCGTCTCTCTTGGCCATGTCTAGAGTCTCATGGCGTCTGTCAGTAGGCCTAGAAAACGTCACTGTACCTGGTGTATAAGTGCAAATCATCACCAGGGGCGCATGGAATTGGAGCCAGGAACAACGCAGACCTTAATTCTTCCAACACGTGTGTTCTCTGATCCAGGTTTATCAACACACTGGGACCGGGGCTGCAACTCCCTGCTCCAGAACAGACCTGTTCTTCACGTCCTGCTTGGCCCAGCTCTCAAAGCTGCAGCCCTCTGAGAAGATGGAATGGTAGAATCTCATGTTTGATGTGGAGCATACAAGAAAAAAGAGAGAAGGCGGAGATCAGCGCTCGCCCAGGAGCGGCGTCAAAACGAGGAGAGAGAAGGGACCGGCGAGAGAGAGAGGAGAGAGGGGGGCAGACTAAAATGTGGTGAGTAAGGTTTCACTTTTCGTGTTTTTCCTGGGTACGTCAATTGGGGACGCTTAAAGTAAAACATGTTTTGAATGACGGAACAGGCATTTGAGTGTGACCACGCTTATTACGTGAACAAGGATATAACAGGGTTAGGTCAGGAGGTGGGCGGTGGATGACGCAAACCATGCTGGTACGATCCCGGTCCTCTAGCTGCAAGGGTCGAGGTTGTCCTGAGCGAGACCTAGACCCGACGAGCTTGCTGTCGCCCTGCGTGGTTGACACCGCCGTCGGAGTGTGACTGAGGGCATGAATGGTTGTAACTCGCTTTGGTTAAAAGCGTCTGCTGTATGCCCTCAATGTAAACGCCCACATGTCACTGTAGATTGATGCCCGTCTCCCCTCTCCCCCCCAGAGAGTCTCCAGCTCGTCCCAAGACAGTCGCATGAGCGCTATGCCCAGACTGTCCGCCCCCAGATGTCCGCCCAGATGTCCGCCAGATGTCCGCCCAGATGTCTCCCAGATGTCCGCTCAGATGTCCGCTTCAGATGTCGCCCATGGCCACATGCGCTCCTCCTTCGAGCAGCCGCCACCCACAGTGGCGGGCCGTGCCCCTACATCGGGGCCGGGACACGCCCGCCTGCGGCACGCTCATGCTTACGGCGGCCCCACGTCATGTCGCCAACAACCGCAACCACCCTTCTTCATGTGCCCTGAGCCCCGGGGGAGCCCCTGCTGGCCTACCACATGCCGGCCTGTACGGGCACGGACCCGGCCTCCGGCGGGAGCGCGAAGCTGCGCAACTGCAGGGAGCAGGGCCGGGGGGAGGTCTCCGGAGCGCATGAAGCCGCGCTTCCGAGATGAAGCCCCCGGAAGCTGGAGGCCATGCACCCCTTCGGCCAACCCAGGGAGCACTTCGTCCCGGCCACGGCGCTCTTGTGCTGCGCACAATGGCCGGCCCGCGCCACTCGCCCAGTTCACCCGGGGGGCTGAACCATCTGGAGCGCGGAGGTTGATATGGCCACCCAGCAGTGCAGCCCGGAGCTGACTGCGCCGAGCGGTGGACGGCCGAGGCTGGGCACGCGAAGGATGGCGTCGGTGGCCAGCGACCCGGCCGGCCCGGCGTCAGTAATGCTCACGTGACGCCGCACCACCACAACCCAAGCATCCATTCCACTCACACTCCCCTGCACCAGCAGGACCCCTACAAGGTGGGTTCGGCCCTCCTGGCCTCTTAAACGCCATCCGGTTGGGCTGTTGGGTATTAAACTGCTGCCTGAGCTGGGTTGCTGTGGAGAGGTTTCAATAAATCACCACATGTACCTATATGTGTATTGTTCATTAATGAAAACTAATCTTTTCCTAAGGCAATATAGTCCCTTCTTAGACGGACATCAG